>SKCR01009473.1:0-23378 GCA_019454045.1 Zanthoxylum bungeanum
GTTCATTTATCTTGCTAATTATGAAATTCCATACAAGCAATAGCGACAAACAAACTCTATACCCAAGAGGGGGTGAATTGGGTTATCACTACAAATGCGGAATTATAAAATCTTTGCCGATTTTAGCTCTTATTACCAAATTGAGACTTAAGGCAATTTTCTCTATTCCAATTAATAGTCTATATGCAAGTTTTCTATTCAATATATATAAGCATAAACAAACTTGCAAATAGTAAAAGTTTAGGGAAAGAGAAATACGACACCGCGGTTTATAGTGGTTCGGCCAAACGTGCCTACGTCCACTCCCCCAAGCCTCGCTTGAAGATTTCCACTAGAATCGAGTTTTCTGTGGTTCACTCGTAACCAAGAGTTTTCCTCAAAGGCGCACTCCGAACCTTTTACACTTTTGAGTTTTATTCGTAGGCGCACTCACAACCTTTACAATTTACCCAACCAAATGGGATTTCACAAATCGCAAGTGTTTTGATAAAGAAGAATTAAAACACACTTGAGCACTCACAAATATTAAGAAGATTGTGTGAGTTGCATACCCAAGTGTTCCAAGCTCACTAAATGTAATGAAGATGTGTGTGGGCTTGTATGAGTGTTTAAGTGTATGAAGGTTTAAGACACTCTTGTATTTGCCTTGGTAGAATATGTATGAAGGTTTTTTAAGTCTCTGACCAAATGCAAATGAGTTGGGGTTCTATTTATAACAAAATGCAAAGCATTCCCCAACTTACAGCGCGACTGGTATGGAAACCGATATGGAGACCGGCATGGATCTCCCTGGTTTCAGTAACTGCACCATAAAGGCTAGACCGGTATGGAAACTGGTATGAGGACCGGTTTGTAGCTCCCTGGTTTCAGTAGCAATGCATGTTCTGATGACTAGTCAAGACTGACGACACTTGGTATTTTGGCCATACCTTTCTCTAGAAAATTCCAAATCATGATCCGTAAATTTCTACATAACTTAGACCCATATATCTAGCTTCTGTAACAAATTCAGCTCCAAAAACATTAAGATTAATTTTATGGAATGTTTCTAATGTGACATGTATGCAGAAAACGCACATATGAGCATGTTGTACTAAAATGGCTCTAGCAAAAGTTCTATGCATCGGAATTGTGTTCCGTTTGAACCGTAGCAAACTAGAGACACATATCTATCTAACAGTATATCATTTTAAGTTTAATTCAACCGTTTTCTAGTTTTTAGAAGATCATTTACCGATGCACTTGTGCATGAAGTTCATTTTGGTGCAAATAAAATGCAAATGATTCTTTTAGCATTCTAAGCCATTTTAAATGCAAGTGATGCAAAATGTATGATTCCTAAGAGATTTAGATCACTTGAATAAACTCACTTACAATTAGAGCACTAAGCTAAGACTTCACATGATTTCTTCAATTATGCTCAAGTCTTCACATTCTCGCTCTTCACCACATATGCTTCGACACTTTTTGTATTGCTTCGTGTTTGCACGTCGAAGTCTTTTTCTCGCGTTACATCATCAAAACCAATTACAATCGATTATACGACCAAGTCGTCAACAATCTCCCCATTTTTTATGATGGCAACCCCTTAAAACTTGTTGCAACTTGTGAGCTTCTTGGAGTCCAAATTTGACAATTTTGCTCCCCCTCAACATAAGCTTCCCCTCAATGTGTGATTGTCTTCAAAATAGCTCTATAAGACTTAGACAAACACATTAGTACATTTACTCCCCCTTAATCCAAGGGTGAGGGTAAAACAAGTTTTAATCTCATTTCTAATGATTTCTCCCCCTTTGACATTATCAAAAAGTGGAGAAGCAAAATTTAAAATCAAATGAGATACCAAATAAATATGTACATGAAATAATGATACCAAAAATTTAAAAATATGCACATTTGGCATTTCCCCCTTTTTGCCATAAAAAATCAAAATTCATGCATAAAGTAGCATTTTTCAAAAGATAAATACTCATGAATACCATTTAAACTCTAAGATCATCTTAAGCATGATTTCTCCCCAAATTTGATACCAATTAAAAATATATCAATACATTCCATGATACCAATTAAATAATTATCAAAGTCCATGCATTTCATGATGACAATTATATTTTAATACATACATTTCATGATATTCATTTAAGATTATGCTAATTTACATGCATTTCATTTTCAACCAATTAGTTCATATGGCAAGGCATATTCAATCAAGTGATCACATATATTGCATAAATTTCAAGTGATACCAAATGAAATAGAATAGGGGTTTAAATATATGATGAAGGCATTTAATGATATCAAATGAACAATTGATATCAATAGAAGGTTCAATAAATTACATTATCACTTTGTATGCTTCAAAAAATATTTTTACCAATATGAAATATGCATACATAAATAATTTAGAGGAAACGATACCAATGTTTCCGTGAATACGGATTTTACCTTTATCATTGTGATTCCTCATTTCCTTGAGCCTTTGGGATCAATTTTGTAATTTTCTTTAAAGATCCATTCCCAAAGCTCCCCCTACAAATTTATCAATTGCACTTTGGTACCCAAACTTTCTTGGGTCCATTGGGGTTAATTTTGATTCCTTGAGGAATCCATGCATTCTTAATCACATTTTTGTACATGCATTCAAAAATTTTATGTCCCTTTTTATTACATGCATGAAATGTGACATTTTCATTTTTAACATTCTTAGCATGAGAATCGGATGCCTTAACAAAATAATTCTTCAAAAATTTTCTCTTAATGTAAGGCCTATATCCTAATCCTTCTCGTTTAAATGCACATTTTTGGGATCCAATAAGCATATTAAAATTTTTATGTCCCAATGTGAATTTGCTAAGTATGTTTTGAAAATCTACAATCTTAGTGTTTAATAAGACATTTTCATTCAAAATAGATTCGCAATCGCATGTCTTAGAGCTAGATGGCATATTCGATACGGCATTCTCAAGTTCTAGCTTTTTCAATTTTAAACATACGTTTTCATCATTTAAAGATGTAATTTCTTTTTCATGTTTAGCCTTCAAGCACATAATCTCATTATCTACAACATGAATTTTATCCATACAACATGCATGATTATCTTCAAGTGTAGCATGCTCATTTTTAACTATTTTAAGTTTATTCTTAAGCATGTCACACAACTCTTTTAAGCCATTAAAATCATCAAGTAAATCATTATAGTCTTGAGAATTGTGTACCTCTTCTTCTTCGATTTCAAAATGGATGTCCTCATCCGTGATAGCCATGAATCCTATTGATTTGTCTTTGACTTCGACCTTTTCCTCCTCGGATGAACTTGAATCACTATTGCTCCAAGTTGAAGTAGCTTTCATTGCATTTTTCTTTGTTTTTCCTTTCATTATTCTCAATGGATAATCGGTAACTATATGACCCGGTTTGTTGCATTCATAATAAACAATTTTCTTGTTCTTCCGTGGCCATTTTTCTTCTTTCTTTTCATCGGTCTTTGATTTTCCCTTTTGCTTTACGGATTTAAGAAGCTTCTTGAAGCTCTTGTTTATTTGAGCCAACTCATCATCACTATCCTCTTCTTCACTTGAGCTAGAGTCGTCTCTTTTTCTCGCTTTTAAGGCCACAGACTTTCTTGTCCTTTTCTCATCTTCCTCCTTTTTATCCATCTTGATTTCCATTTCATACTATAGCAATTTTCCGACCAAATCATCCATCTTCAATGTGTTTATGTCGTTTGCTTCTCTAATGGATGAGGTATAGCTTCTAAATTCCTTTGGGAGTGATCTTAAAATTTTCTTCACTTGATCGGATGTCCCGATGACTTTTCCCAAGGCTCCCAAATGATTGATGATGACCGTAAACCTCGAAATCATGTGATCAATTTCTTCCCCGGATTCCATCTTGAAATTATCCAATTCGCACATGAATCGGTTGATCTTCGATTCCTTCACTTGGCTTGTGCCCTCATTGACCATTTCCAAAGACTTCCATAAATCATATGTATTTCCACATTCCGGAAGCTTGCTTACTTGATCCCGATCAATGGCACATAGAAGTTGGTTGAGTGCCTTAGCATTTTTTGAAGCTTGCTTTAGATCCTCACTATCCCATTCTAAACTCGGCTTCGAAATCTCAACCCCATTGTTATCCTTTTTATTGGTCCTTTTGCACCTCGTGTGATAACCAAATAGGATTGTGGATCAACGGCAAGGAGATAATTTAGCATTCTCATCTTCCAATAATTGTAGTCTGTTCCGGTGTAAAACGGAGGTCTAGTCGTTGAAAATCCCTCGGCAAGATTTGACGAGTTGCTTGGAGATGTCATGATCTATTCTCGGACGGTTGAGTCTTTCTTGAGAATACCTCGCTCTGATACCAACTGAAATTCCCTACAAGCAATAGCGACAAAAAACTCTATACCCAAGAGGGGGTGAATTGGGTTATCGCTACAAATGCGAAATTATAAAATCTTTGCCGATTTTAGCTCTTTTTACCAAATTGGGACTTAAGGCAATTTTCTCTATTCCAATTAATAGCCTATATGCAAGTTTTCTAGTCAATATATATAAGCATAAACAAACTTGCAAATAGTAAAAGTTTAGGGAAAGAGAAATACGACACCACGATTTATAGTGGTTCGGCCAAACGTGCCTACGTCCACTCCCCCAAGTCTCGCTTGAAGATTTCCACTAGAATCGAGTTTTCCGTGGTTCACTCATAACCAAGAGTTTTCCTCAAAGACGCACTCTGAACATTTTACACTTTTGAGTTTTATTCGTAGGCGCACTCACAACCTTTATAATTTACCCAACCAAATGGGATTTCACAAATCGCAAGTGTTTTGATAAAGAAGAATTAAAACACACTTGAGCACTCACAAATATTAAGAAGATTGTGTGAGTTGCATACCCAAGTGTTCCAAGCTCACTAAATGTAATGAAGATGTGTGTGGGCTTGTATGAGTGTTTAAGTGTATGAAGGTTTAAGACACTCTTGTATTTGCCTTGGTAGAATATGTATGAAGGTTTTCTAAGTCTCTCACCAAATGCAAATGAGTTGGGGTTCTATTTATAACAAAATGCAAAGCATTCCCCAACTTACAGCGCGACCGGTATGGAAACCAGTATGGAGACCGTCATGGATCTCCCTGGTTTCAGTAACTGCACCATAAAGGCTAGACCGGTATGGAAACCGGTATGAGGACCGGTTTGTAGCTCCCTGGTTTCAGTAGCAATGCATGTTCTGATGACCAGTCAAGACTGACGATATTTGGTACTTTGGCCATAACCTTCTCTAGAAATTTCCAAATCATGATCCGTAAATTTCTACATAAACTAGACACATATATCTAGCTTCTGTAACAAATTCAGCTCCAAAAACATTAAGATGAATTTTATGGAATTTTTCTAATGTGACATGTATGCAGAAAAAGCACATATGAGCATGTTGTACTAAAATGGCTCTAGCAAAAGTTTTATGCATCGGAATTGTGTTCCGTTTGAACCGTGGCAAAGTAGAGACACATATCTATGTAACGGTATATCATTTTAAGTTTAATTCAACCATTTGCTAGTTTTTAGAAGATCATTTACCGATGCACTTGTGCATGAAGTTCATTTTGGTGCAAATAAAATGCAAATAATTCTTTTAGCATTCTAAGCCATTTTAAATGCAAGTGATGCAAAATGTATGATTCCTAAGAGCTTTAGATCACTTGAGTAAACTCACTTACAATTAGAGCACTAAGCTAAGACTTCACATGATTTCTTCATTATGCTCAAGTCATCACATTCTCGCTCTTCACCACATATACTTCGACACTTTTTGTATTGCTTCGTGTTTGCTCGTCGAAGTCTTCTTTCTCGCGTTGCATCATCAAAATCAATTACAATCAATTATGCGACCAAGTCGCCAACAAATTACAGTTGAAAAGCTGGATATCAAACTTTGGAACATACAATAATGAGCTCTAGAATTTGTAATTAACGGGGTAATTGCATCTTCTGATTTAGTTACAGACAAACACACTTGTTTATTTATGCCCTCATATGTGTACTAAAGATTAAATCTTTCCCTTCTATTAGGAGTCTACTTTCTGCCTTCCTAGTCATAATCCACTAGTGCTGGTTGTATTGTATTTGTTAACCATATTTACGCAGCCTTGTATAGTAAAGCTTAAGCACTTTTATTTTATTTCTTATCATATAACAGCTGTATTATCACTTATGTCTATACAACTAAACGAGCTTCTTTATCTAAATAGCATATGCATGAAGCCATCACAAATTTTCATAAAAAGTGGATTTCTCTTTTGGCAATGATATCACTTGTAACTTGTCAATTTTCATATGAAGTTATATTGCTGTTACATTGAACTTTCTCTTCCTCTTCAATTACATAAATTATACTATAATGGTAATATCACGTATTTCATATAACAATTCAACCATACTATCATGCATGTTAAATAATAAAAAATAATTAGATATAAATAATTTTTTTAACACAACTCGTAAATATTATATAATTATTAATGGTAATAATACTGCGCCACCCAAACAAACAATGATATCAAATAATTTCTACTTCATTAGAGATTAATAGGTCCAAATAAGAATTCTTTTTGCCTGCTTTACATGGTGTTGTTGCATAACACTTATCATATTGAAGCATACGGATAAATTTATCTTTTGTTGAGCACACAAAAAGAAAGCATCCAAAATTTTTCCCAATGCAAATGCACAGCATATCATGAATAGCTGGCGATGAGTTGGATTGAAAAGGCCAGTTTCCCTTTACTCTTCTTCAACAATTTATTATTATTTATCTGTGAATATTAGATAGAATTTGCCCCACTAAAGATTGCATGCCCAAATCAAAGTTGATTTTCCTTGGCTTTTTCTTTCTTAGGTCTTATTTGAGTAAAGACAGTGTCTACTACATAACAATTTCTTCTAACTTCATAGCAATGCATAGTAACATCAATTTCCAACCATTCTTTGATTGCTAAAAGAGAAGCTCTGAAGAATTTTATAAAAATTATCTGACAGTGTACCTCTCATGTTTTGAGCTTTATTTTAGAGTAAGGTTATGTATGGGATTGAGGAGTTGTGAATTTTAACCCATAATTATTACTCGATGAAATACATATATATTCGTCTTTATTGAGTTTCTACTCGATTATGATCCCACAGCGGTTGAAGTGTTTAATGAACATAAACTTTTACTTGGAAACAAATATTTTTCTAAATTTATCATTTATACATAACATTTAGTGATTTCGAGTGGTTTTGAAGCTATCGTATGGAATCACTAGCTGTCAAGCGCAACCGGTAGGTAACAATAAAGATACTTAAGTTGTGCTTTCAAGTTATGCTCAAGTTGAATGTACTTCCAAACAAACCGTTTGATCCCCTTCTTATTAATCTCAAGTCTTAACTTAATGAACTTCTCGAATCATCTATCCATGCAAAATATTGCATCTATATTTTATAATGTAGTTCAAGTTGACTATGCTCTTTTTAAAAACAACTATGAAACTGCATTAATAAATTATACAATATGTATATATTAATGCAGTCATCCACCATCAGATATGTTAAATTATTGAAAAAGCTTATACGGTTCTTGGCTATACTATATTTCCCTCAAACTTGGAAACAATGAGAGTTCGAAACTATGTATGTTGCTGGCATATTGGCCCCTGATACCGGCATACTGGTGTCTCGAACCTCTTTTGCATGTTCTCTAGAATTGAACCAATTCATACCTGCCTCCATACCAGTCTTCACGTCTGATTGCATACTTTCTGGAACCGACAAGGCCCAACCAGTATCTGTATCGGTAGATTTGGCGTATTTAATACTCAACGGTAACTATTGAGTAGCCGTTTGAACTTTAAACCGGCATATCAGCCTCTGTAGAGCGGTATACAAGTCTCTAAACAGAAAGTTGGGTCTGCTCAAATTTTTAATTATAAATTGAGACCTTATTCCATTTTTGCTGAATTCTTACCACTATAAGAAAATGTGGAATTACCGACCGAAATAATAGGTCATTATTTTTTGATATTTAATGACTGAATAGGATAAAAATTGTTTCTGACCAATTACCGATCGAATATTTAGTCGATAATCGATCGGAAATACGACACTAAAAAATAATTTGATACCATTTTATGTCGTCAATAATTACCGACCAAATATTCGGTTGGTAAGTGATATGATAAATAGTGATGAAATGAATATTCTAATATTATCTTGAAAGCAAAAAACTGAGAGAAATACAAAATATTATTGATAATTTCATTCTCATCATTTCAAAATCTCATTACATATATCTTTATATACATATTAGTAAGCTTATATATATTTAGACAACACACTCATTTTTTATCATATTTACGGACTGAATAGGATGAAAATAATTTCTGACCAATTACCGATCGAAATATTACTGACCAAATATTTAGTCGATAGTCGGTCGGTAATACGACGCGGAAGATTAATTTGATACCATTTTATATCGCGAACAATTATCGACCAAATATTCGGTCGGTAAGTGATATCATAAATAGAGACAGAATGAATATTTTAACATTATCTTGAAAGCAAATACTGAGAGAAATACAAAATCTTATTGATAATTTCATTCTTATCATTTCATAATCTCATTACATATATCTATTGGGGTTTTGGGCGGTAATTCGGGTAAACGCTGCGGAAAGCGAAAATCAAAATTTTCCAATTTCAATAATTTCTCTTGGGTAATTAAAATAAACTAATTTTTTTTTAATTACTCAACACTTAAATACTGAAATTTTTACCCAAAAATCATATTTTTTTAGTAATTACTATTTTGCCCCAAAACTTTGTATTTTTGTCATTTTAGTCTAAAATAGTCAAATACAATTCTAATTGATTCCAGATCAATCCCAAAATGATTTATACATGTCTAATACATGAAAATATAATTTGAAACTCAAAGAAACCGAATTTCCATAATTTTCTGAATGGTCCCTAAACTTTCAAGAATTTACAATTTGGTCATTTTTGTTCAAAAAATGTCAAGATAAAATCCAAAAATTCCCAAATTTAATAAACATCATATATACATCAAATATCATCACATAGATAAAAAGCCTAAAATTTGGTGAAGGTTAAAAATCCTAATTTTATAATTTCACAAATTAACAAAATTAACACCAAATTAATCAAATTCAATACTTAAATTCAATTCCCACAACACAAAAAAGTCTCACCATCATGAAACAACTCAAGAACAATTCTAGGTCAATCATGAGTGGCTAAATAACTCTAGAATGGCAACTAGCCATCAAATGATAAAAAGAAAGCTTTATAAACAATTTTAAGCATTCTAAATTAACATACATGCTTCCGTCTTTCAATCAAGCTCCCGATCATCAAAACACAACCATAAGAAAGTAGATAAGAAACTAAGCTACACATGTTGAAGCTTATGATCTTAGAAATAATTTTCAAGAAGAAGAAAGTATGAAAATCCTTACCAAATTTCCAAAATATGCAAGCTTTTCTTCTTTCTTCTCTTTTTTCTCTCTTTCTCACTTTGTATTTGATTTTTTTAGGGTTCTTGAATTGTGAAACAAAAAGAAAAAATGGCCTTATATAATTTCCACAAATTGCCGAAAATGTGACAAAAAAATATAAGCTAAGTATTTTCTATTTTTGTTTCAATTAATGGAAAATGATTTAATTTTATTTGTGGTAATAAAACATCAAACAATTCAATGCTTATCACAAATAAACCAATTAAATCATGCCAATTAAATCAATCAAAATTGGCCACTTTATCCATTACAAAAAATGTCATTTATCTTACTTTATTAAGTAAACAAGATATTAAATATTTAATTAATTTAATTATTCAACATTTGAATAATTAAATAATTAAATACAAATATCTCAAATTATATGTATTATTTTTACATTAAATAATTAAAATACATATATTAATAATAAATGTCAAATATCACAATTCGACATTTAACAAATAGCCGAAAGATCTCAAATGCATGTATCATCGTTTAACCGTTAAACGACTTATAAATAATCAGTATTATTTATAAAAGTTACCCTAGTGCTCTACGAGTATATTTCATTAGTGAGACTCTCTAGGTTCATTCATATCCGTCAAAAAATCTAATTTTGTGTCAATAATCTACTCACCCGTAAATTATGACGAACACAGATAAATCTCTGAATCATACAGGTCTAGGTCACTACATACGTATAATCCTTCCGTCACAGGTATCTGGATTATCCTAGAGATATAGATATAAACGTCAAATCTCTTTAGGTATAACCTCGTTGACGATTCTATTAGCGATCTCTTAAAACAACACTTAGAATTGATTTATACAGTGTACCATGTGCCTATTTAACATATTGCTAATTCCATAATGGATACCTATGCTCTGTACAAAGAACTGACTAATCCTATCTTAATAGACACAAGATATCATGAGGATCAGTCCATACCCAATGAACAGACGGAGGTCTGATCCAAATAGATCGGTGACATGACTGCTATCAAAGTGTGGAGGATACCTCAAATATCCACAATGGTATCTCAAGTTAAATGATCACTATGCTCACTCAACCTGAGAAGATTCTTATTGACGTTGGTGTACTATCTATTAAGAATCTTCAGTGAGTCGTTCAATGTTTATTCGATATAAACATGTACGTGTCTATACGAGTCTCCCGAGACTCATGGTTCATTGAGAAACCATTAGAATCCAATATTCCAATATACGACACGTACTGTCTCAGCGGGTTTACTTACTGACGAAGTAATTGTAAACCTTGACCAGAAATAATTAAAGAATGATATTGTTATGATACTACTCAATGTCAGTTGTGACACTTTTGCAACTGTATCATAACCAATCACTCTATGGTCATTTACGTCTTTACCATATAATAAAAGAATTTATATTATAGAAAATATTTATTTTATTTATTAATAAAATATATACAAAAGTATTTATAGGGAAATACATAAGAAATTGGTGCTCATAACACAAACCAAACAATATCTTTATATACATCTTAGTGAGCTTAGATAAATTTAAACAACACACTCATTTTTATCTTATTTACCGACTGAATAGGATAAAAATAATTTCTGACCAATTACCGATTGAAATATTACTGACCGAATATGTAGTCGATAGTCTATCGGTAATACGACGCGGAAGATTAATTTGATACCATTTTATATCACGAACAATTACCGACTAAATATTCGGTCGGTATATCATAAATAGCGACAGAATGAATATTCTAGCATTATATTGAAAGCAAAAACTAAGAGAAATATAAAATCTTCTTGATCATTTCATTATCATCATTACATAAGCTCATTAGATATATATTTATATACATCTCAGTGAGCTTAGATATATTTGGATAACACACTCATTTTTTTATCCTATTTACCGACTAATAGGATAAAAATAATTTCTGACCAATTACCGACCGAAATATTACCAACTGAATATTTAGTCGATAGTCGGTCGGTAATACGACGCGGAAGATTAATTTGATACCATTTTATGCCTCCAACAATTACCGATCAAATATTTGATCGGTAAGTGATATCATAAATAGCGACGGAATAAATATTCTAAACATTATCTTGAAAGAAAAAATTGAGAGAAATATAAAATCTTCTTCATAATTTCATTCTCATCATTTCTTAAGCTCATTACATATATCTTTATATACATCTTAGTAAACTTAGATATATTTGGATAACACACTCATTTTATCCTATTTACGGACTGAATATGATAAAAATAATTTCTGACCAATTACCGACCGACTATACCGAATATTTAGTCGATAGTCGGTCAGTAATACGAAGCGGAATATTAATTTGATACCATTTTATGCCGCCAACAATTATCGACCAAATATTCGGTCAGTAAGTGATATCATAAATAGCGACGAAATGAATATTCTAACATTATCTTGCAAGCCAAAACTGAGAGAAATTTAAAATCTTCTTGATCATTTCATTACATATATCTTTATATACATCTCAGTGAGTTTAGATATATTTGGATAACACACTCATTTTTCAATCTTAATATTCTCTTTCATTATTCAAACACTTGTGTGAAATCCCTTATATGAGTTATGAGTACTCTTAAGGGTGGAGTTGGTATAAAAAGTTTGAGGGAAGTCTTGGTGAAAAATCTCTAGGTTGTAAGTTTAAGCAAATAATTGTATCTTTTTCTCCTATCTTTAGATTGTGTAATTTTATTTAGAATCATTATTATGTTTTATAATTATTGGTACAAATTGAAAACTTAAAATTATTAAGACTTATAATTTCGTATTAATTCTTTTAATTATCAAATCCACCCCTTCTGACTATAATTGGTAGTTGATAGTGCTTGTAAGGAATTTCTATGACTTTGTGTAGTTTTGGTGTGAGTAATTCTCCTTGAGAAAAGTCTTCATATTTGGGCATTTATTCACATTAACTCGTTCCAAGGATGAGAACTCAAGTGTACAGCTTCCCAAAACAAAAGCACGTAAAACTTGGTAAATGATAAAGTTCCAAATATTGTTGATGAAAACCATAAAAACCCTCTTTCAATTTTTCTTCATCAACTTGGTATGATTTCTTCTAGCTTTTCACAAGACGTTATGTACATTATTGTAAGGTTCACCATACTTTTAACTCTTGACAATGTCATCAAACTTCTCAAACCCATATAATCAAACTATTCCAATGCATCTTTTAATGGTGCCAGCCTCATGCTTTAGGGTGTAATCTTTGACCATAAAAAAAAAATATTAATAATCATTATCATTTTTTAGTCCATAGCTAAGCTACATGGACAGATGTGTAGCTGAGATTTAATTTATATTTCTAAATAGAGGGGCAGAGTAGATTCACGGAACAAAACTAGAAAGCATAGTCGTAAGACTTAAAGTGTTCAATTTAACGGTACTTTTCAAATGCTAATGCAGAAAATGTCATCAATTTAACGGGACATGTGTATTAGATCTTGAGTTCGAGTTTATAGGATATGTATTTTTTTGAAAAAAGAAATCCAAATTAACCAACAATTCTCCGTAGGAACTGAAGAGATTAAAAAATCCTCTAAATAATATGTATTTGAAATAGTTTTTTTCATATTATTAACAACGTTTTCGAAATGATCAAAATCGTTTTCGTGATCATTTTTGATAGTGTGAACTTTGAAAAAAACAAAATCGTTTGTTGCAAGTTACAAAACTATTTAAAATGCATTCTAGATAAGTATAAATGGAGTGAAACATCAAAGCACGTTTGCAGGCAAAATATATGAATCTATCAACATGAAAAATGGAATGAAGGCCATGTGTTATCTTTACAAGAAATAAGATTAAAGTCGTAAATTTGGGCTAAGATTTTCAAGTAATTTAAAATTCAAATGGGAAGTTGTTTCCATATTTGGTAAAATGTTTTTACGTGTTTCCGTGTTCAACTGATTACATAATTAGATGTAAGTAGTTGATTTTTAATTGACTATTTATTTCCATAAGTTGAATTTTAGATCTCCCAAAATTCATAAATTTTTATCATGGCAGCTGTGGCTATTAAATATTTACCAATTTGAGAGCAGTCCCTTGATGCAAGTGACAGAGAAAACCACTACTTCAAATCTGGAACCATCTGGACAAAATCTTCATTTCAATAATTATAAATCTTTGATGGATTTGGTGAAAAAAATTTCAAAAAAAAATTTCTAAATATATATGTATATTATTTATAGGGTATTTCATTAGAAGAAATGTCCATTGATATGTGTCCTTTAAAAATATAAATTGAAGGGATATGTCCTTAAAGTGAATAGATATAATCCTTTAAAGTGAAAGAGTGTGTTGAAGAGTCATAATCTTTTAAAGGATTACAACCTTACACTAAAGGTACATTCAGAAATGCAACCATCTATCTCTATAAATAGACTCTCTTGATTCATTTTTGATCATCCTAAAAGTCCACTCCTAGAAGATAGCCTAAGGTCTAGATAAAAATAGAGTTTCCATCATTTTTAAGTTCAAGTTTTTAAAGAAATAAGTAGGGGTGAGCAAAACCGGTTTCGGTTCCGATTCCGCATAGAACCGGAACCTACACGAAAAAATTCGGTTCCGCACTAAGTGGAACCGGGCGGAACCGGAACCTACCCAATTAAACAGGGTACCCTATTATTCGGTTCCAATCCGGTTCCGCATTACCATATTTTAAAATATTTTAATGAAAACTACATTCCGATACGAGTACGTAGGAAAAAAACATGGACCGAATCGGAGTGCGGAAGCTCAAGAACGAAAGGTTATACAATAGCCCACTTTTTTCTTTCAAAATATATGATTATTGATATCATTAGTTATATATAGATTTTCATTATACTTATGTTAGACTTACTAAGAATGCTAATTCATCAAGCTTTAAGCAAAGATAATGCACCAAGGTTTCAAACTTAACATTTACTACAATCATAAAGGTTTATCTACTGAAACATCAGGAGAAACATTATTGCACTGGCAAAAATTGTAAAAGATGTGAACATGGCATAATAGATAGGTGAACATGGCATATACAGATAGTGATATACTCTCATTATAGACATTACATAAAATAAAATGGACAGTTTAACCAGCAGTAGTGACACTAGATACACACAAAACACAAACACACATACATTCTATATATAATTGATAGAAGCACTAAAATATTGATATATGAACTGCGACTCTTTAAAATTTGTACAATTAAATAATGAACGCCAAATATTTAAAATTTATGTTCATATAAACCGATTCCATGGTCTGGTTCCGGTTCCGATTATTTTGGAACCGGAACCTACCCGGATAAAATCGGTTCCTTCATATTTGGAACCGAAACCTACCCGATTACAACGGTTCCGATTCCAAACCCGGAAAATTGGTCCGGTTCCGGGTATAACCGGAACCGATGCTCACCCCTAGAAATAAGTATCCCTTCTATAAGAAACAACCATTTATCATGAGGGAATATCTGCCACAAGAAATCCTTAGAGCAACGAGACTGAACTAATAAGTTCTTAAGAACAAAGACTTTCTCGACTTTCATCATCTTCACAATAATTATATCAAGGTTTTTTCATTTCTCATGCCTATGTTTAATTGATGATTTGCATGGTTTCTATTTAAAATTTTTCAATTGAATAATATATGTAAAAAAAGTGGTAATAACAGATTCCGCCCAACATTTTGATCAAAGAAAGAAGTTATGTAAGTTTTAAAAACTTATTCCCGCGAATACTTATTTCTTGAGTTAAGACTAAGTGGCTGTCCAAACAAACTATAGATTTTATAAACAAAATTCAATTTTTAAATCATATAATATAATTTATATTTTTTTTTATCATTTATCGGTAGAATTTTATTTTAAAAATTCATTTAAAGACCTCAAAGTTTAAGGTCGTCCCTGTTGGGCCTTGTGCTTGAGATGAAATGTTGAAGCTTGGGGTATATTAACAGTTTGCATAAAGCATTTGATTATAATGTTAATCAAACCTTTCATCTTGTAACTAATAAAAAATTGCAGCAGCTCAAGACTTGTATACTGATACTATTATTATTATTATTAAGCACTCAATTACAGCTGTCTAAATCTTATGTTAATTAACAGTAATTTTGCTTTATAGCTTTGACCTATAACAAGTAGCATTTGATTTCATCAAATACTTCAAATTTATCAATGCATATGTTAGGAAACTAGAAGCACACACAATTCCTTAGCTTAGAAAAATCTCATAGTCAGGTCAAGTCCTTGTGTCAAAGAAATAATAGTACAAATAATTAGTCCAAAGAATGAAAATAATCAGAATTTGATCAAACACTTAAAAATTGGCATTGCATGTTATAAACACTTACAAAAGCACTCCCAAATTGGGGATCAAGACCAACCCACTTACATTTATTGAATCTAATAATTCCCTCTCTAATTTCTTAAAAAATAATGAAAATAATAATAATGAAAATGAAAATAATCTGCTTCCAATTTTTTTCTCTCTTTTTTGAGAGTTATAAAGGCTCTTCTGTACAATTAGGTTCCTTCTTTTGTATGCTACCAATATTTAAAATCTCTTCCTCTTTGTTATCTTTTGACAAAATAGAAAGAAAATGAGCTTCTAACTTTCTTCTTTGCTTCTCTTTGTAATGGGTCGTTATTTTTTTGCCCACTTCATATTCATTTTTACTTTCTATAATTAGAAAGTTTCATGTTTTGAAGTTTATTTAGGACCTGTTCCTTATTTTGTGGGTCCTATGACTTTTGGGCTAATCTGATGGGCAATCCATTCATAGGAAGTGCAAAAGGGCCATATTGGATTCCACTATTTGTGCCCACCATTGTCCATCTGTAAATAAAAAATTGCCGAATGTCAGCAAAAATAAAATTAAAAAATTAAAACAAAATGTTTCTCAAAACAAATTCCCATTTTCAGTAAACTCAAAATTTCTCTCTTAAAATTTACCAACCTGTACTTTGTTGTCAGATGATGAAGAAGCACCAAAATTTCCAGCTTAGCTAACTCATTCCCTGGACATGAATGTGTCCCATTCCCAAATGGCATAAATGTATTTGGCTTTGGAGTTACCTGTTAATTCATTACAAAATTACACTCATTAACATTGAACAAAGAAAACCAAACTATGAATCAACAAAAATTTAATCTCTGTTATTATCTTACCTCAAATCTTGATGGGTCAAATTTTTCAGGATCTGGGAAAATTTCTGGGCTGTGGTGAATGTTTCTGAAAAGAGGCAAAACTTTCCACCCTTTTGGAATTAGGTACCCTGGAGAAAAATAAATTAAAATTAAACATTAGCATACATACAAATACATAGCAGAGGGCAGTGTTAATATTGTCAGAAATTTGAGGTAATTGAAACTGACCTTCATATTCAACATCTTCCACAGCTTCTCTGAAAGTAAAAGATAAGATTGAAGCAACTCTGAGTGTCTCTTGAATCACTCTAGAAGTTAATGGCATCTTCTTTGTATCTGCCCAACTGAGAAATTTCTCCTCACCACTCTTTTCTTTACTCATTATTATAGCTTCTTGTTCTTCCTGTAAAGCCACCATCAAAAAAATAAAAAATTACCCATTAGCCATTAGCCATTGCTTAACTATTATTTTCATTTATTATATTAAATTGAGAGTTTATTGAATTTTCTTTACTTACCGTGACAGCTTGTAGGACCTTGGGATTTTCTGCAAGGTATTTGACAATCCATGTCAACACGCTTGCCGTGGTGTCACGTGCAGCGAAAATAACACCAATTATGTTATCAGCAATTTGTTCATCAGTGAGGCCTTCTTTGCCACCCATGAAAGATCCAAGCAAGTCACTGTGGTCAAGCTTCATTTGTCTTCTTGTTGATAAGATTTTGGCCAAAATTTGAGCCAATTCTTTTCTTGCTTTCATTGATTTTTGAAAGAGTGTGCCTGGAAGATTAATTGGCATTGAATTGTATCCCTTTTCAAGAATGTAGTAACACTTCTTCAGATCTTCTCTGTAGAGAACTTCATCTTTTCCAAATATTGAAAGAAGTGCAACATTGAAAGTGTACTGCGAGGTAACAGGAAAAACAAAAATTGATCAGTAAAAATTTTGTAATCACCAAAGAAACAGGGGAACGAAAACAGAGGAATCTGTTTTTGCTCTGTTTTTGCTCTGTTTTTGCTCTGTTTTTTACAGTACAATTTGGGAACTCACTGTTTTCATTTCTTGGTAAGTGTTGATCAATCTTCCCTCCCAAGATTGGAGAGAGTCTTTAGCTATGGATTCGATATCAGAGACTATGTTCTTGATTGCTTCGGGCATGAAAGCGCGAAGAACAAGCTTCCTGAGCTTGGTATGATAATCTCCTTGGTGAAAGAATATGGCTTGTTTGCCTAGCATCTTTTCCTTGCTAGCTGGGAATGTTGGTTTGAAAAGATGAGCTCTTGTTACAAGCACAAATTTTGCAGCTTCAGGGCTCGAAATCATTACACAAGGACATCCCAAAATATGAGTCTTGAAGATAGAGCCATATCTATAAACAAAATACAATGATCACATTAGTTACAACTGACAATCAAACCAAGAAAAATACAAATATGGATTAGCAAGATGACACAAGAAATGGTTATTGATATTGACCTTTTGACTTTGGAAGCAAAGAACACATTTGGGTTTTGTGAATAGAGTTGAAAGGTTTCTCCAATATAAGGCCAACCCATGGTGCCTGGAGGCAGAGGCAAATTTATCCCATTTGAAGAAATGAATTTGAGAAGCAAATGGAAGAGAAAGATTAAGCAAATGAAAGCAAATGAAAACAAAAACAAGGAAGTGAAATCCATGCTGATATGTTTTTGCTCTCTTTGTTTCTTGTGTTAGTAGTTAAGTGGTGAAGAAATTGTGTGAAGAAAACAAGTGAACAAAGAAGGGTATATATAGGATTTTCTGGTACTAAAAAATGAAAAAAGGAAAAAAGAAAGAAAGTGGTTTTTCAAAAAATACAGCTTGATTCCCACACACGGAATCTCCTTCCAGCTCATTCATGTTTTTGGTAATATACATATTTGTGTACTTAATGAGAGAGAGAGAGGAAGCACGTGTCAAGAAGGATGCAAAAAGCACTTTTGGGGGAATCACTTTTTGAGATTTTGACCAAAAGCCTTGAAATTGGCTCTTAAGCAAGACGAGAGGGGAGTTTAGTGGCTTTAATTTGCTCTATATACATAATTATAATTAATATAGATATAGATAAATGATAAATGACACAATTCTAATTATAAAAATTTATGTCATTAAATTTGGCTATTTCTCTCTTTCAATGACACAGATCTAATCACATTAGCATATGTGATTGAATTTGTGTCATTTATATGTGTTCATAGTATTTTTCTTTCTAATTATAGTTTCTATCTGGATTCGTATAATATTTTATGGATTCGGGTACGAATATTATCTGTACGGATTTTTACATGTCCGAATCAGTAAAAAAAATCCGGATTTGTATTTTTCATTTTCAAATTATTTAATTTTAAATACTTAAAATAAATTAATATCTCTAACTAAACAATAACAATTTAATATCTAAGACAATATTTATAATTTAAAAATCATACAAAATAATCTAAATCTAAGTATAAAATTATAGTAAAATCATAAATAAAATTAAATTTTTTTATTTATTAACCCAAAAATTTTGATCTTATTTTTAAGGTGTGTATTTTTTAAAATATGTTTTAGAAACAAAATGGGTCTATCTTGTTTTGTTTAGACAACATTAGACTTGGGGCAAGAAAAATGTTTAGGGAGACATGAGAGTGAATTTAAAGTTTATCGTTGTTGACACGTGGCCAGAAAACAGTGTTTTGTGGATAAAATATGGGACCGTACATTAAATTATAGGCCTACCTTAAGACTAATTTATTAATTGTGAGAAAATTCAAATTTAATATGGTCAAGATTTATTTTGTAATGAATCATATTATTTGAATTTTCCAATATCTTTCTAATAATGTACAGAATTTCTAGGACTTTTGAGCCCAAAAAAAAAAAAAAAAAAACGTTAACAGACAAAATAATATATTAATAACATTAATTGCAAATAATTTGTGTTCTGAAATCCACCTTAAGTTCATACGCTAATTTTAGTAATGTCTTCTCTCCATTATTGCAAGCCATATTACAATAATGAAGATTTTGAGGGGAAAAAAACTTTCAATTTTATAATTTATAACTTTTAAAAAAAAAAAAAAAAAAAAAGGAAATTAAGCATTAATTTTTGTGAAACATCTAAAATGTGGAAAAATTATAATACTAGTATCCCGCCATCCATACAACAATCCGATAATAAATAACTAAAATCGAATAAGTCAAGTTTTATTTCACAAACCAAATATCAATTTTTTTTTTTTTTTTTTGAAAAATAGCAAGTGATCACTTTATTTCATTTGTGAATACAATAATTATTTAAAATTGTAGGCATGTTGTTTCATGCAAAGTATATGTTCATCTAAAGTATGTGTGTGCCCTACTTTGTTAGTTATATCATATGAATTATGAAGAATTTTTTTTCATAAAATGGATCATTACAAATATTTTCACACATTATTTATGAACCTAACATTACCACACATCAATTACATTACTCATTCATTACTTAAAACAAAAATCATCTTTATTAATATGGGAAAAAAAATTAACTCAATTAATTGCTTGGATTTGTTATTATTGTGTGATCAGGTGACCACGGCAATTTAAAATGCTCCACATATTAATCAAAGGATATGTCCCAAAAAAACAAAAAGAGTCCTGAAATATGAGCAAAGGAATATAACATTAAAATCTTATAACTGAGGGCTCTCAATATAAGGAATAATTAGGACGGTAAAAAGATAGGAAATGAGAAGGCTTTCACATTTCGATTTAGTGAGTTGATAATTCAAGTATTTTAAGCTCATATGACTCATACACATTCATAAAAGGTATTTGGGTTATTTGCATGATGTTTTAGTCTTAGAAACCTGTATTTATGCAATATGACCGATACACCAGCCCCCTAATACCGGCATACCGGTGTCTCTGCTCTTATTTGGGGAAGTTTTGCATGTGGTTGTGAAATCCCTTATTAAGTGGGAATACTCAAAAGAGTGGCTTTTTGTAAAATATTGGAGTGAGCCAATGAATAAAACTCTAATTGTAAAGGTTTAAGAGTAAACATATGGACAAAACTCTTTGTGTAAAGGTTTGGGGTGAACCTAGGAACAAAATTCTTGGTTTGTGAGTGAGTTACAGAAAATTCTTGGTTTGTGAGTGAGCAACGGAAAACTTTCGGTGTAAAGTGTGAATTCACTTTTACATAGTAGAAAACTTCAAGCATGACTTGGAGGAGTGAACGTGGATATTATTAATCAAATCACTATAAATCACTGTGTCAAATTTCTCTATCTCTTACTTCTTTTATTTATCGCTAGTTTTATTTTCTATTTACATATCACTTAGAAACTTACCTTGGGTAAAACATATTGATTGAGAAAATTACATATTAAGCTAAATTGGTAAAGCTACTAACTAAGCGGCTTAAAATTGACAAGATTTTAAACTCCGCAATATTTATCACATACACAATTCATCCCCTCTTGGGTATAGTTATATTTGTTATTTGAGTGCTTGTAGGCAATTTTAAAATCTATATGAATGTGGACTCTCACGGTGTCCGTGAGGCTCAATGTGAAATTTTCGTACTCATTAATTGAATGACCGGGTACAAGTATTGTTGTTCACAGCCTGTTACGATCCGTATGTCCCAAATATGTATGGAGAATTTGTCATTGAATACAAGTATATATGTATCATGGGCACATCTATGATATACATGGGTATCATATATCCGTGAATATGATCATTGGATCACTTTCTAAAGTGATCCAACGGTGAGACTTAGGAAAAAAAAATTTAAAAATAAACAAATAAATTATTTGCCCATCGGTATCTAAATTAAAATCTGTGGGTACTATAATAGTGGTCATGTATCATGTATGTGATAAACTTCGTGTATTGATATTTCCACAATTAGAATTCTTGGTTTTTTCTATTTTAATAACCTCATCAAAAGTTATTTAGAGGTAGACACTGTAAGGAAAAAAATTTCAAAATAATGAAAGAAATTATAATAATAAAATGGTGACTAGTGAAAAAATGTCTAGTGTGAAAAGAAATATATTTTATGTGAAAAGATATATTTGGAAAGATGTATTGTATGAAGAGAAATATATTTTATGAGAAAATATATCTTTTCATACGAAAAGTTATATCTATTTATGATATCATTTAAATTTAAAGGAAGTACTAATTTATCTGAATTAAGAAAAAATAAAGTGAAAGGATATATCTAAAGAGTATAATTCTTTGAAATGTTACAAATTTTGTCTAATAAATAAACCATTTGATGTTGAAAATAATCATTCAATTCACTTAATTCTCTCTGCATTTTTTCTTTTACGGAGAAAAGTCTCTATAATAAGCTTATTTGTGCATAATTACAAGGAGAATTTTCATTTGTTGTATTTATTTATTATTTTTTTAATTTATCTTTATTTTGATATTCTTGTAATCTTGTATGACTTTATGAATCAACGCAATAAGGCTATCATTTTTCCGACTTACACATAATTATTTTATATGATATATAGATTTCTCTTGTGGACGTCCGTTAGATTTGACTTTTATATCATTATTCGGAATCAAATTAATTTTAAAAAATGTGAATGTCCGTTCTTGATAATTTTTCTACACAATTCTGATAATATTCTCTAAAAGGTTTCTTCTACACTCAAAAATGAATAACACATTATGTAATCAAATGTGTTTATCATTTAAAATTGTGTTAAATAATGTCAAAACCATCTTAAAACACTTGTCATTTTTAATTTTTGTATTAAAAATAATTAAATTTTGGATACATGTTCAATTACAAGTGGGCGTTGAACTTGTTTTGAGCATGCTTCATTGCAATCTTCAAACAATATTTATAAATCAAATATTGCTTTCAGATAATTAATTTTAATCATTGACTTTCTCTTGCTAATAATAATTAATCATAAAATTTTAGTCAACTACCTTATATAGACAATGTCCAAAGGATCCATGCATGCATTTTATCATAACCTCAAATTAATTGAAGTATAATTAATTCTTTTTTAATAAAGGGAAAAATATAAATACATTCTTATCGTTTGCTTAAATGATCATAAAAACTCCATTCATTTGAAAATTCTTCATATATAAAAACCTCATTCATAAATATGGTGTTTTAACAATTTCACATTGTATTTATAAATTAATTGGTAGAATTATTATTTATAAATTTAAAAATTGAGAGTATATTCGTCCTTTTCCCTAACCAATAACCAACTTTCATGTGGAAAAATAAAACTTTCATGTATTTTAAGATATAAAAGATATCATATTATATTTTTATAAATTTATTATGATTTACTTATTGACAGCGAAAAAATCATATTTAATTACATTGAAACATTAAATTTAAAAATTATCATGGCAAAAGCAAATTACCTAACCCATTATACCATTACCAAGAATTTTAATCCCATAAATTTTCTCTAAAGATACAAATATACATTAATTTATACTCGAATCAAATTTCTTGAATAATGAAATTGCGCTTGGCCTTTAATCTATGGTTGGGCGACTAAGAACCTAATTAACAGTAATTAAAGTTAAAAATGCAAATAATATAATCCACGTGCCCATAATTAGTTCATTTTGCATGAAGTCACCAA
>SKCR01009474.1:0-23637 GCA_019454045.1 Zanthoxylum bungeanum
TGAAGACGTGGGCCTCGGCCCTGGGATTCATTCCCTGGATTGACACCAAAACTCTAGCGATGTGGGATTCATTCCCCTGGGATTCATTCCCGAAACTCTGACGATGTGGGCATCGACCCTGGGATTCATTCCCCAAACTGCTGATAATGTGGGCCTCGACCCTGGGATTCATTCCCCAAACTGCTGATAAGGTGGGCCTCGACCCTGGGATTCATTCCCAAAACTGCTGATGATGTGTTTTTGTTTCTGGTGGGCTTGTCTTTGCCGCTTTCTCTTTTTCTTCTTTTGAGACCTGTGAATACAAAACAAAACAAACACAAAAAAGAATGCAAAATATGTTACGTGTATGTATGCATGCATGCATGAATGAATTTCTTATTCCGCTGGGTTAGGTCTTCCGTCAGTTCTCCAGGTGATTGCTCAGTCTTCTCTCTGGTCTCATGACTCAATATCTTGTTATGTCCCTTATTCGCGATGTGGGAGACTGGTCGCCCCCAGTCTTGGTTTACCTTTCTGCTCTCCGCTGTTTGTACTTGGTCAAGATGAACCACATGGTGGGGCTTTCCATATCATACTATATCACATGCTACGAAATAGTACCAATAGTTACACATATTATTACCCTCAAAGAATGCTCAGTATTGAAACCAGAGAACCTTCAAAACATTTAACGTAACTCAAATCCAAGTCTTTGAATAAATGATCTAAGCCAGACTCAACGTGTGTGTGTGCAAATGTTCCTTTGCGGATTCATCCCTAGGTAAGCTAACTCAATGATTTCATTTCAAAAATCGGGATCGATGGGTCAAACCAACCTAGATATCTCAATTACGCTTGCAGTTGCTTTTCTGTGCTCAATGTGGTATGGTTTTCTTTCTCTTTTTCTCTTGTCTCTTTCTTTTCTCTTTTCATTTTGAACTTCTTTTTTATTTTCTTTTCTTTTCTTTTCTTTTCTTTTTTCTTTCTCTTTTTTTTTCAACACACCTACCCTTTAAGGTAGCATTTCTCCTCATGGTGGTCCTAATAATCGCCCATGGGTAACTTCACGCTTATCGGTTATAGGTGATTCAATTCTTTTTCTTTAGAGACTTTTCTTTCATTTTCAACCATACCACACATCATAACATAAGCAAATCAAGATAGACATCTAAGAAAACGGTCATTCACCGACCTACAATTTCTTCAACTAGTCACTTTGCTAACTACTCAGGTTTTCACCGCTAAAAACCATAATCAAGTGCTTACGAGTCTAACATAGATCAATCACTCAAAGTATCAGATAAAAGCACATCAAGAGTTTATCGTTTCTAAGATTTCACCCTAAAGCAAACGATTTCATCATTGGACTTATGCCTAAATATCAAGGACTTAAAAACAAACAACAATTTTTTTTTCTTTTTTTTTTCTTTTTTTTTCTTTCTTTTTTTTTTCTTTTTTTTTCTTTTTTTTTTTGAAGGCCCCCTCAATGGTCTTTCTATCCTTACCGTGAGGTTTTCTGTTCCTCAGTTTCCTTTTCCCCGATATCTATGTTTTCTAAACTCTTCTTGACAAGTCTTCTTTTATCCCTAACCCAACGGATATCTATGATGGCTTTTAAGACACGAGGGTTAACATGATGCATGTATGCATGAGATGCATGTGATGTATGAGACACAATATGCATGGGGTTATCAAAAGCATAAAGGGTGGCTCCTATATGTCACACAACTGTGGTTCCCATTTGGGTTTACAGGAGTGTGGACAAAGGCTCTCGTTTGACGAAGGATTACCCACAACTAGGACTCCCCACTCAAGGGTTCAAGCGACCAAGTGAGTGCATCTTTTTTATACCTTACGGTACGTGCCAACGAGTTACGGTGTGTGACTAACTGTCGAATGGATTTCCCGTTGTAGATTCCCCAGAGGGAGGGTGGAGCGAGGCTATCTTAAGTACCCAAGCCCCTTAGGCTCTTATCGCTTGGTGTCAGGAATAAACAACGAGTCCTTCAAACTAGTTTGTCACAATGTGCTACAAGTAATGATTATCTCGGTGTCTTCACAGCTTTTCCTTATAAAAAGGTAGCGAGTGAAGGAATACATCGAACCATTACCTAGCCTTAACAATGCCTTTGACTACACCCCTTTCAACTCACTATAGAAACGATTAATTAAAGCACAAATTATACACATCACAAGACATGATTTCGGGGCCGATTCTCTAAATCCCCAGTGGAGTCGCCAGACTGTAGACAACAGAACCTCGGCGACGCTGTTCTAGGCTCGCGGCCTAGTTGGGAAGTATGAAATAACATGGAGTCGCCACCCGGTGTGAACCGGGACAAAGATTTAAGGCCGCACTCACCCCTCGCAAGGGAAGACCTCAAACCGTTGGGTTCGGAACGGTCCCTTACTTATGTCACTTGTGATGATATAATTTGTGCAATAAACTAACCGAATCTATTCAATATTCATGCTCAAGGGTACTTAGATCTAACATGCTTTCATCCAAATAACTCCACGCAACGTAACACAACAAGCATATTGAACCATTAAATCAACATGTATAAATCATTACCCAAACACATCATAAACTAAGAACATGCATAATGAACAACCTAAACATGCTTTAACAAATAAATAACAAACTAAATTAAACCATGCTTTAAATAATAAATAAACAACCTATAAACTATAACATGCTCAAATACAAATTAGGATGAGATGAGATGCGTGCATCTTAAGTGGTGCGTGGCATTGTATCCCGAGTGCAGACCATACTACCGTCCATTCGGAATCGGCTATGGAATTTACGTCCGGATTTCCATCCGATATACCACAAACGAGAACACATATCCCGCTCATCCAACAATCACATCATGCTTCAAACGACTCTCATGCAATTATATATCAAAATAAATAAAACAACAATAAAGAAGATAAGTAGAAAGGTGCCCTCAGGTCTAACCTCCTTTGTCGTCTAAGAAAGGGCGTTACACGTCCGTTGGAAGGGTGAATGATCCGCTACTCTTTTAGTTCACCAACTCAACGTCTTTCCTCGCTGTTTTGCTGTTCGGGCTGCTGTTTCAAGTCCGTTTCGCTGCTGTTTCGCTGCTACGTTTCAGGTCACTGTCTTGATGGTTTAGCGGACTGTTTTGGATCATTTTGAAGGCTTAGGGAGGTGCGTTTGTGAGGATTTTTTAGGGAAACTTTATGGAGGTTTTTGGGATGGTGTTTAGGTGATTTTAGGACTGTTTTATGGGTTAAAGACGCAACAAAAACTGACCAGAACAGAAGGTGAACTGCGGCAGTTCACAGGTGCAGTGGGGTGTTTTCAGGGACTGTTTTGGGGCTGTGAATGGGGCTGTGTTTGGAGGGTGTTTCGTGCGACTTTAGGGCTGTGAATAAGGTTTATTTGAGGGTGTTTTAGGGCTGTGAATGGGGGCTGGAACTCAGCAATGGAGGGTTAAGTTTAGGGCTTGGGCGTGAAGGGTGTTGATGATGGAGGGAAGGTGCGGCAATGGAGGCTATTGGATCTTGAAGGTGCGGCAATGGAGGCTTCAGGGGGATGCTTGGGCGTGTAATGGAGGCTTAAGAGAGTGCTTTAGGCGTGTGAGAGAGATGTATGGGCTCGGTTTTGAATGGGGGGTGAAGGCCTCTTTTTATAGGCAAAGAGAGAAGACTTTCCTAATTAGATTAGGAAGGAATCTCCTAATTGATTTCTAATAAGGAATGCATCTCCTAATTAGGATTTGGGATTGGATTTGATTTGGTAATGACTTTATTTGATTTCTTTTATTTAGGTAAGGATTTAACAAGATTTAAACATGTGATTAATGTGCAATTACCTAAATAAAGGGCAATGGGCGTGAATCATGGCCAATGGGCATAGGTTTGGTTTGACTTGGTTTGACTTGGGTTGACTTGGGTATTTGGGCTTGGTTTGGGTTATGTATGTGGTCTATGGGAGTTTTGGGCCTAAGGTGAGCTTAGAAACGGAGGTATAACAAGCAACCGAAGCGAAAACAACGAGATTAAATCCATCAAAAATTATATTTTCCAACTTTACCCTTCCAACGTCCGTTTCCCGCGACTTTCATGACTAAAGAAGTAGTTGCCTCCATACGAGACTCATCATTGGGCTAATGTGTAAAAATAAAATACCTACAACTGTCTCATATCATCTCAATACGGAACTAATCATATGGACTTTTGCCATTAATATATCAAAGTAAATAATTTACAAAACGGCAAAAGGCAATTTCATTATCACATAGTTAATTTTGTACAATAATACAATATCATTTACAAAACAGTGAAGCTATGGGTCATAATGTCTAACAATCTCCCACTTGGCCTATAGCCAGTCACTCAAGCATCTAATACCTGAACTATGTATATGTCGTTCAAACACATGCTGAAGAACAGCCTTCGTCAGCGGATCTGCAATGTTGTCATCCGATGCGACCTTCTCGACTTTTACATCGCCACGATGTATAATCTCCCGAATCAGATGGTAACGCCGAAGAACATGCTTGGATCGTTGATGAGACCTTGGTTCCTTAGCTTGTGCTATAGCCCCGTTATTGTCACAATACAATGGCACGGGCTCAGCTGCTAACGGAACTACTCCTAATCCGATCAGGAATTTTCGGATCCAAACTGCCTCCTTTGCTGCTTCCGACGCAGCGATATACTCCGCTTCTGTTGTTGAATCGGCAACAGTATCTTGCTTGGAGGATTTCCAGCTCACTGCTCCGTTATTCAAACAAAAAATGTACCCCGATTGCGACTTGAAGTCGTCCTTGTCGGTTTGGAAACTTGCATCGGTGTACCCAGACACCTCAAGTTCTCCACCTCCATAAATTAAGAAAGCATCCTTAGTTCGTCTAAGATACTTAAGGATATTCTTAACTGCCATCCAGTGACCTTCACCTGGCTCGGCCTGAAAGCGACTGCACATGCTCAAAGTATATGACACATCAGGTCGCGTACATATCATGGCATACATGATCGATCCGACTGCCGAGGCGAACGGTATCTGACTCATTTTATCTCTCTCTTCTTTAGTCTTAGGACACATGTCCTTAGACAGAAGGATACCACGTGACATTGGCATCAATCCCTTCTTGGATTGATCCATGTTGAATCGCTTCAATACTTTGTCAATATATGTACTCTGGGAGAGTCCAAGCAGCTTTCTAGATCTATCCCGGTAGATCTTTATTCCCAGAATAAAGGCTGCTTCTCCCAGATCTTTCATGGAGAATTTTAATGAAAGCCAAGCTTTCACCGACGTTAGCATGGGAATGTCATTGCCTATAAGCAATACGTCGTCGACATAAAGGACAATAAAAGTCAGTGCTCTCCCACTAACCTTCTTGTATACACAAGGGTCATCAGCGTTTTGTACGAAATCATATTCTTTTATGATCTCATCAAAACGCTGATTCCATGACCGTGATGCTTGCTTCAATCCATAAATGGATCGATTTAACTTACAAACCTTGTTTGCAAGTCTAGGTACGATAAAACCGTCTGGTTGTTGCATATAAACATCCTCCAAAAGGTTTCCGTTAAGGAAAGCGGTTTTAACGTCCATCTGCCATATCTCGTAATCGAAATATGCAGCTATTGCAAGAATTATCCGAATGGATTTAATCATGGCAACGGGTGAGAAAGTTTCGTCATAATCAATACCATATTGTTGACGATACCCCTTTGCTACAAGCCTAGCTTTGTACGTTTGCACGTTGCCATCCATGTCGGTCTTCTTCTTGAAGATCCATCTGCATCCAATAGGCTTTACGCCTTCTGGTGCATCAACCAGTGTCCAAACTTGGTTGGCGTACATGGAATCCATCTCGGACTTCATGGCATCTTGCCATAAAGCGGAATCAATATTCTGTAATGCTTCCTCATACGTAGCCGGTTCATTATCCTCAATAAGATTAATATCTACATGAGGTGAGATCAGGAACCCATACCTGTCAAGTACCATCCTGACTCTCTCCGACCTACGCGGTCCTTGTGTATATGAAGATTGTGGTACAGACTCATCCCGGATGGTCTGTTTATGTTCCGTCGTTGATTCATTGCCAGGAACAGTATCACTACGATTTTCATCGAGCTCCACTTACCACTGCATCTAGGAATTCCTTCTCAAGGAAAAATGCATGTAGAGCAACAAATACTTTGTTCTCTTGTGGGTGATAGAAGTAATATCCTTTGGTTTCCTTAGGATATCCCACGAAAAGGCATTTATCTGATTTGGGTTCTAGTTTGGTACCTTCCAAACGTTTAACATATGCCCAGCATCCCCAAATCTTCAGGAAAGAGAAACCTGGTTTCCTCCCTGTCCATATCTCATATGGAGTCTGTTCAACAGACTTTGACGGAACCTTATTCAAAATAAGTACTGCACTGTTTAATGCGTATCCTCAAAAGGATATTGGTAGCTCAGTGCGACTCATCATCGACCTTACCATGTCTAACAAGGTACGGTTTCTCCGTTCAGACACACCGTTTAATTGCGGTGTTCCAGGAGGAGTCATCTGTGAAAGAATACCATATTCTTTCAAGTAATCTTGAAACTCATAACTTAAGTATTCGCCACCACGGTCCGACCGCAATGTCTTAATACTCTTGCCTGTTTGTTTTTCTACTTCGTGTCGAAACTCTTTGAATTTCTCAAAAGTTTCCGACTTGTGTCTCATTACATACATATAACCATAACGAGATGCATCATCCGTAAAGGTTACGAAGTAATGATATCCACCTCTAGCCTGGCTACACATGGGCCCACATACGTCGCTATGAACGAGGGGTAACAGTTCTGTGGCACGTTCACCTTTACTACTAAAAGGTGATTTAGGGATTTTCCCTAAAAGACAAGATTCGCAGACATCATATGAATTAGGATCAAATCCGTCCAAGTACCCACTCTTCGAAAGTGTGGATATGCGAGTCTTGTTAATGTGTCCTAGACGACAATGCCACATGTAAGCTTCATCTTTTAGATTACTCCTTTTGAGCCTTTTGTTTGTTATTTTATGTTTAGGAGATTCATTTATATTCAAAATATAAAGGCCATTATTTGCAACAGCAGTGCAAATTTCTGCATCATCTTTATATAAATAACACCCAGTGTTTCTAAATACAAAAGTGTACCCATGCTGGGTTAACAAAGATACAGATATGATATTCCTAGTCAAACTAGGTATATAAAAACAGTTCAAAAGTTTAAGCACATGCCCCGAGGGCAATTCCAAAACAAAAGTCCCTACAGCCAAAACAGCAACTGGAGTTCCATTTCCGACTCGTAGATCAACCTCCCCTGAAGCCAGCATCCTGCTATTCTGCAGATCCTGCAAATCAGTACATATATGAGCAGCACAACCAGAATCAAAAATCCAATTTTTAAAACTAGAAGTAGTCATATTTATCTCAATAAAAAACATACCAGAGGCTAGTGCCTTGCCTGCCTTGATATCCTCCATGTGTCCCTTGCCCATTTGGCAGTCACGTTTCCAGTGACCCTTCTTGCCGCAGTTGAGGCAGACATCTTGAGACTTGTCCCTTGGCTTCCCAGAAGCTTTTGTCAACTTGCCTTTACCCTTTTTCTTATGTTTCTTCTTCCTCACCCCTCCAGTAGCTTTGGGCCCAGCCCTTGGCCTCTGAGAGGTCGATGCATAGTGCGCCTCGCAATACGGAACTAATCATATGGACTTTTGCCATTAATATATCAAAGTAAATAATTTACAAAACGGCAAAAGGCAATTTCATTATCACATAGTTAATTTTGTACAATAATACAATATCATTTACAAAACAGTGACGCTATGGGTCATAATGTCTAACATTGATAGTGTCATGAATCGTGCTAACCCAAGAATCTCATATGATTCTTCCGCTGTGGCCACAGTCTCAAGCACTGATTACACATATCAACCCACCAACTGTAATACTACTTTTATAAGAAAATATTATCCGAGAGAGTGGCGATTCTCTGTTGTATCTTTACAAACTTCACGTGTTTCAACAAATGACCCAATCATACCCTTATGACCGGATCTTTTTAACCGGGTAAGGAGAATGTCAAAGTTATTTGATCCATACATAAGATTGTAAAGACCTCAATTCTAAGGACTAGTCATATAATCGATACATGAAAGTTCTCACAGACACATGGGACAAACACTCCATACGAAAACTTTCGGCGGTCAGTTCGATGGACACGAACAACTCATGCATCCATGTGATTCACCAAGCTGACGGATCTCCGGAAGTAGCCTATGAGATCGGCTACCCCACTTAAGGGCGGATCATATCATCATGCTAGTCTCTCCGCTTTGTGAACGCCCATATTATTCACAAAACTATGACTTGGAATATTTGAAAGTAATGATTCTCATAAGGCGTGGAAGCCAACGTCATATTACTCCAAGGGCTTTATTACAGTGTTGATGATTCATATAAGTTATGTAAGACACATATAATAAAGATTGCCATTTTATTAATTAATGAAAATATTACAAAAACATATACATATAGCCTATCCACAAGTTAGGTATAGGGCATATCCCTAACAGATTATATCTATAGAGATTTGACGTTCATACCTATATCTCTGGAATAATCCGGATACCTATAACAGATGAAATATACGTATGCAATGACCTCGACCTGTATAGTTCAGCGAGTTTATCTATGGTCATTATAATTTATGGGTGGGTAAATTATGGACATGAAATTGGATTTCGTGACAGATATGTCTGAACCTAGATAGTCTTACCAATGAAATATACTCATAGAGCACTAGGGCAATATTTATGAATAATATTGATTATTTATAAATCGTTTAACGGTTAAAGGAAAAGATACATGCATAGGGGCCTTTCAGTCATTTCCTAATTAATGTGTATTTAAATTCAACATATGATTTTATTAAATACACATTAATTAATTGTCAAATTATGATATTTGAAATATATCATTAATATATGTATTTGGATTATTAAAGGTAAATATAATACATATATTAGATATAATTATATTTAAGTAATTATTTAATTATTAAATTGTTAAATAATTAAAGTAATTAAAATATAAAATATCTAAGGTGATATTTTTGTTAGGAAATGATTAAGTGTAAATGTTTGACTTTTACATTTAATATAAAGGTTATCAAATTGGACTTGACTTCTTGATTTTATTTTGAAAAATTAAAAATAAGTTTTTATTTTTCTTTATATTTTTCGACCAACCCTAAGTATTTAAGGGTTTTGTTTTTCATTTGCTTCACTTTAGTGTTAAGACTCCAAATATTGGAAAAGAAAAGTTCTGAGGAAAAAAAGTGAAGAACAAAGTAAGAAATTGAAGAAAAATTCAAGATTTTTTTGTGTTTTTCAACTTCTCTCCAACTAGAAAATTGTTTCAGGGTTATTAGCTACAACATGTGATGCTTGGTTATTTCTGTTGGTTTCTATTAAATGTCCAAACAAAGATTAAGCATGTGAAATACTATAAAGAATATATATAAAAACATGAAGTATGGCGGAATCATACTTACAATGCCTGTGATGAAGAAGATGATCAAATGGTAGAAGCTCCAAGTGATGGAAGGTTCGGCCAAGAGGAGGAGGAAGAAGACTCCAAGCTCCAAGCTCTTGTATTCCAAGCTCTTTGATGGTTTCCCTATCACCTCTTTTGATCCCTTGCTTGTGCTAGCAAAAATGGAGAAATGGAAGATCAAATCTTCCTTGCCCTTGTCAATGGAGTTCTCGGCATTTGAGAGAGAAGAGAGAGTTTTTGATTAATTAATTTTTGTATTACCAAAAATCAATTTATATTTATGTTTTAATTTATTAAATTAATAATAAATCTATGACATAAGCCATGCAATGGCTTAGAGTGTCAAACACTCAAACTCCATGCAAAGCCTTTGAGTGAAATGCACACTATCACCATGCAATGCCTTAGAGTGTTTTGTACACTATTAACATGCAATGCCATATCAATGACAAGTGTCATGTGGGCCCCACACGTTTCCCAATGAAAGTGGGCCCACGTCCACTCACGCGTTCGGGTTCGATATTTCCGAAATACCGAGCTAGCGTCGCGACGTTAATTAAATCGGATTTAAATAAATAATCGCTCCTAGCGAAATTATTATTTACGTCGCTTACGAATTAATTCTAAATTAACTCGTACGCCCGAATTAAAATCTAATTTTAATTTCGCGTCGAAATCGAATTTCGATTATTATATCGAATATAATAATTATATCGATTAATTCCAAATTAATCGTTCTCTCTCTCTAAATAAGGCACTTTATCCGAGATAAAGTTTCTCCGCAATTAATCCAAGATTAATTAAGTTCGAATCAAATATCATAGGTGAATCTTCAGGAAGCGACCCAAGAGATCTCCGGATATTTTGGCAGTAAAATACGGTCGTCGGATAATCCGAACACGTACGTACCTCGTACTACGTCTTTACCGATTCACAAGACAAGGTTGGCTTCTAGCAAAGCGCCATGCCTACCCAATTCTCCAGAAATATTCTAATAGGAATATAAGATCTGTATCAGGGCGTAGTATACCGTAGTATTGCGTAAATCGATCCAGTATCGGATGATCACATGCTAGGCCTGGGGCTGGAGATGTGTCTGCCCCGTACGAAACATATATCGGACATCAAGCAGCTAGTCTCTTTAAATCAGACAATCCTGACCTAGTCATATTGTCCCGACGGTTGCAACCTTTTATAGAGTACTAGTTCTGTGCCCTGCGTGATCATCGCCTCCATATGTCTGAAGCGATACTTCCATCTTGACATCACATCCAGCACACTACGATTCTCGATAAACCCAGAGAAAGGTGTACAGAACCGGTTAGGGTCCCCAACCACCAAAACCAAAGTTTACCGATTGTCGCAAGTACTAGCGATGTAAGTCTCAGGTTAAGACCATATACACCTACCCTGATGCGGCCTCCCATAGACACGCAGACATACTACCAATGGGATTCCGCGGGGTCTATCCAGAGCGAAGCTGTTTTCGTACCATCGGTAAAACACAACCTCCTATTGCACTTGCATAAGTATCCAATACTTAAATATATGAGAACTATGCTGTTGTGCCCTCACAACGTGCACAAGCGCAATACTAGTCTATTCCGCATTATCGATGTCCGATCTCGATAATACTCCGACTAGGGATATTTAATGATTAAACTTTTATAGATTGTACTGTCTCATATCATCTCAATCCAGTATTAATCATATGGACTTTCGCCATTTATTAGTCAAAAGTAAATAATATTACAAAACGGCAAAAGGCAATTTCATTATCACATAGTTAATTTTGTACAATAATACCATATCATTTACAAACAGTGACGCTATGGGGAACAGGTCGTTCAAAAACTTGCTGAAGAAGAACAGCCTTCGTCAGCGGATCTGCAATGTTGTCATCTGATGTGACCTTCTCGACCTTTACATCGCCACGATGTATAATCTCCCGAATCAGATGGTAACGTCGAAGAACATGTTGGACCTTTGATGAGACCTTGGTTCCTTAGCCTGTGCTATAGCTCCGTTATTGTCACAATACAATGGAACGGGCTCAGCTGCTAACGGAACTACCCCTAATCCGATTAGGAACTTTCGGATCCAAACTGCCTCCTTTGCTGCTTCAGATGCAGCGATGTACTCCGCTTCTGTTGTTGAATCGGCAACAGTATCTTGCTTGGAAGATTTCCAGCTCACTGCTCCGTTATTCAAACAAAAAATGTACCCGGATTGCGACTTGTAGTCATCCTTGTCGGTTTGGAAACTTGCATCGGTATACCCAGATACCGCAAGTTCTCCTTCTCCATAAATTAAGAAAGCATCCTTAGTTCGTTTAAGATACTTAAGGATATTCTTAACTGCTGTCCAGTGACCTTCACCTGGATCGGCCTGATAGCGACTGCACATGCTCAAAGCATATGAGACATCAGGTCGTGTACATATCATAGCATACATGATCGATCCGACTGCCGAGGCGAACGGTATCCGACTCATGTTGTCCCTCTCTTCCTGAGTCTTAGGACACATGTCTTTAGACAGAGAGGTACCTCGTACCATTGGAACCAATCCCCTCTTGGATTGTTCCATGTTGAATCTCTTCAACACTTTATCAATGTATGTACTCTGGGAGAGTCCAAGCAGCTTTCTAGATCTATCCCTGTAGATCTTTATTCCAAGAATAAAGGCTGCTTCTCCCAGATCTTTCATGGAGAATTTTAATGAAAGCCAAGCTTTCACCGACGTCAGCATGGGAATGTCATTGCCTATAAGCAATACGTCGTCGACATAAAGGACAATAAAAGTAAGTGCTCTCCCACTAACCTTCTTGTATACACAAGGGTCATCTGCGTTTTGCACGAAATCATATTCCTTTATGATCTCCATCAAAAAACGCTTGATTCCATGACCGTGATGCTTGCTTCAATCCAATAAATGGATCGATTTTACTTACAAACCTTGTTTGCCCAGTCTAGGTACGATTAAAACCGTCAGCTGTTGCATATAAACCATCTCCAAAAGGTTTCCGTTAAGGAAAGCGGTTTTTTTAACGTCCATCTGCCATATTCTCGTAATCGAAATATGCAAAGCTATTGCAAGCATTATCCGAATGGAAAATCATGGCGTACATGGAATCCATCTCGGACTTCATGGCTTCTTGCCATAAAGCGGAATCGATATTTTGTATCGCTTCCTCATACGTAGCCGGCTCATTATCCTCAATAAGATTAATATCTACATGAGGTGAGATCAGGAACCCATACCTCTCAGGTATTGTTCTGACTCTCTCCGACCTACGCGGTCCTTGTGTATGTGAAGTTTGTGGTACAGACTCATCCCGGATGGTCTGTTCATGTTCCGTCATTGATTCATTGCCAGGAACAGTATCACTACGATCTTCATCGAGTTCTACTTTCCTCCCACTTGCCACTGCATTTAGGAATTCCTTCTCAAGGAAAACCGCATGTAGAGCAACAAATACTTTGTTCTCTTGTGGGTGATAGAAGTAATATCCTTTGGTTTCCCTAGGATATCCTACGAAAAGGCATTTATCTGATTTGGGTTCAAGTTTGGTACCTTCCAAACGTTTAACATATGCCCAGCATCCCCAAATCTTCAGGAAAGAGAAACCTGGTTTCCTTCCTGTCCATATCTCATATGGAGTCTGTTCAACAGACTTCGACGGTACCTTATTCAAAATAAGTATAGCACTGTTTAATGCATATCCCCAGAAGGATATTGGTAGCTCAGTGCGACTCATCATTGACCTTACCATGTCTAACAAGGTGCGGTTTCTCCGTTCGGACACACCGTTTAATTGCGGTGTTCCAGGAGGAGTCCACTGTGAAAGAATACCATATTCTTTCAAGTAATCTTGAAACTCATAACTTAAGTATTCGCCACCACGGTCTGACCGTAATGTCTTAATACTCTTCCCTGTTTGTTTCTCCACTTCGTGTCGAAACTCTTTGAATTTCTCAAAAGTTTCCGACTTGTGTCTCATAAGATACACATAACCGTAACGAGATGCATCATCTGTAAAGGTTACGAAGTAGTGAAATCCACCTCTAGCCTGGCCAGACATGGGCCCGCATACGTCAGTATGTACAAGAGCCAACAGTTCTGTGGCACGTTCACCTTTACCGCTAAAAGGTGATTTAGGCATTTTGCCTAAAAGACAAGATTCGCAGACGTCATATGAATTGGATCAAATTCGTCCAAGTACCCACTCTTCGAAAGTGTGGATATGCGAGTCTTGTTGATGTGTCCCAGACGACAATGCCACATATAAGCTTCATCTTTTAGATTATTTCTCTTGAGCCTTTTGTTCGTTATTTTAGGAGATTCATTTATATTCAAAATATAAAGACCGTTATTTGCAACAGCTGTGCAAATTTCTGCATCATTTTTATATAAATAACACCCAGTGTTCCTGAATACAAAAGTGTAACCCTGCTGGGTTAACAAGGATACATATATAATATTCCTAGTTAAACTAGGTACATAATAACAGTTCAAAAGTTTAAGTTCATGCCCCGAGGGCAGTTCTAAAACAAAGTCCCTACGGCCAAAACAGCAACTGGTGTTCCGTTTCCAACCGTAGATCCATCTCCCCGGATGCCAGCACCCTGCTATCCTGCAGATCCTGCACATCAGTACAAATATGAGCACCACAACCAGAATCAAAAATCCAATTTTTAAAACTAGAAGTATTCATATTTATCTCAATAACAAACATACCAGAAGCGATAGCCTTGCCATCCTTGATATCCTCCTTCTGCCCTTTGCCCATTCGGCAGTCACGTTTCCAGTGACCCCTCTTGCCGCAGTTGAGGCAGATGTCGTGAGATTTGTCCTTGGCTTCCTAGAAGCCACTGTCAACTTGCCTTTGCCCTTTTTCTTGAACTTCTTCTTCTTGCACCTCCAATTGCCTTCGGGCCACCCTTTGGCGCATGAGAGGTCGATGCAAAATGCGCCTCGCGCTTGCTCCCCTTTAGGAGTTCCCTTTCGGACTCCTTCAATATAGATAACAGCTCTCCAAGAGTGTCATCTGTATCCATCAACTGTAGTTGACTATGATTTGTTTCCAAGTATCAGGAGGAAGTGACTGCAAGATCATATCTATAGTCAGCTCAGCCTCCAAGACTATTCCCATATTGGCCAACTCATCAATATCGGCGATCATTTGAGCCCGTGGGCTTCAACTGATGCGCCATCTGTCATCCGGGAGCGGAAGAGTTTCCTTACTAGCTCGTACCTCTTCATCCGCTTATTGGTGCGGGTGAAGATCACGCAATCTTGCCATCATGTTATAGGGATCCAAGTCCCTATTCTGGCGTCTGAAATGCTGGGTCATTGCAGCTAGCATAACTGACTGAGCTTGGTCACAATCATCACTATGAGTTTTCCATAACTCTAGCTCCAGTGGCTCAGTGGGTTTAGGCGGGAGAGGTCTCTGAATAGTATACAGTATCCTCTCAGCCCCAAGCACTATCTTGAGGTTCATTCCCAGTCGGCAAAGTTTGTCCCTCTGAAGACATTATCGCCCATGATAATGTCACGGATATTACCTTTGCCAGTCATCTTGACAACTATAGTCCAACTATAAAGTCAACGATGTATTGGGTACAGTCAAACTGTTACAAATAAAAATAACAATATATTAGTCAAACTAATTAAAATATTGACGAAATGTTTTTGAAAGACGCGTAAGGCTAAGTATCTGAACGAAATTGCAAATTCAATAATAGCCTCCCACTATTTTCTTCAAGTTTCTAACCCTCTGTAGACAACTCGGGAAATCTAATTTCCTAGTGGGCTAGGATCCCGTTAAATAACACACAACCTTGACTTTGGCCAACAAGTTGTATGATATTTAACTAGGTAGATCTCGAAGATCAATTGGATCCCATCCAATTCCTAGATCCGGTTAGGTGGACATCCAAGTCCGAAACATATATATCTAATACATATGTCAATGTATCCAATACATTTTCCTAACCATTTCCTCTGAATCAACTAAGCCTTGGCTTTGGCACAAACAAACCTAATGATTCCAGTTAAGCGGGACCCATTGACAAGGAAAATTTCGTAATCAATGTCGATGGACAAGAAGTGATCTTGACTTTGGCCAACAAATCACAACTTGGACAGGACACCGATGTGGAACAAAATTCTCATGATTCAAACACATCCTCAATTGACAAAGGTCTTGACTTTGGTCAACAAAACCAATGCCAATTTCGGATCTTGAGAAAGAATCATTCAACGGAAGGAAAAGCGCTTAATATTGTTGAGGGATTTTCGCGTAATTGGCAACCAATTTATTTATCTTTGTTAGGTCTCATCATCATACACCCTTAAGCATGCTTCTAAAACATCATAAAGCGCGTAAAGTAAAGTAATAGTGATATGCGGATGGATATATAAACAACTTGTTCCTAGAACAAATCACTCCCTTTCCTCTCCCCGCTAGCACTATTCTACAACTACCCAATTACATAATACAATAAGAGAAACCTCATTTACATTGAGGGGAATTAGGTGAGAAGAGAATACAAAGAGATAAAGAGATAAGGCTGGACACGCAGGTCCAATTTATAAATTCCAAATTTACAATAATTTCTAAAATTACCCTTTTCCCTTCTAATATCCATCCGATATACACTATTCATTCATCACATACATATATATATTCAAACAAGACATGCTTTTACAACCAATCTAATCCAATTAATTAGTCTTTGTTAATGTGATCATCCAATGTTCAAACAACGGTTGATTTTGTGCGAGTCCAACTCGATTGAGAATAAGTACATAAAGTACGAATTCGCGAATATATCGAACTACTAATTAAATCTAATTCAATTCGTATTCAATATTAATCCAATTATTTAATTCCAAATCAAATGTTTACACTTTTAATATGCTTTAAAGACTTAGATTCTAAATCTAATCCATTGGGTCTCAAAGCCCAATTAACATCCAATGTTGAATTTAATTCAAGTCAAATGGGCTTAGAATTGATTTATTAAGGCTTGGGCTTTTGGTCAATGTGGGTCAAACCCAATTGCCAAGCCCAAATAAGGAATCACCCTTAAGTGCCATAAAACCAATTTAAGCCCATAAGGCCCAATTAATTATTAAAGCCCATTAATTAAATTTTAATATTCCAAACATTAAAGTCCAATTAATTAAAGTGTAATATCAAGATTAATATATTAAACCAAATATTTCAAAAATACCCATTTAATTTATTAATCATGTATTTGTCAAATTAAATGTCCAACATTAATTTTATCAAAAATCAACTCCATTTCATGTCCTTGTACATTCGGCCAAGGTGAGTTATTTGTGTCGATTTGTTTTTCAATCCGATTGAATTACTAATCTTCGTCCCGAACACGTTCTAAGTCATCTAATGATCTTAAACACAAAAAATTTCAATCTACTCCAAGTAGTAACACATTCGGCCAAGGCATGGATTAGGGAAAAATCATCCAATGCATTTTTCATGAAATTGATTCCATATATCATCATGTTATACATGCAAGCATACTTATTAATCAAATTTCATAAGAACATGCTTATATCAATTTCATCATGCCATTCGGCCAAGGTGGGGAAAAATCATCCAATGCATTTTTCATAAAATTGATTCCATATAACATCATGTTATACACATGCAAGCATACTTATTAATCAAATTTCATAAGAACATGCTTCAATCAATCAATTAACACACCCATTCGGCCAAGGTCAAAATTTGGGGAAAAATCATCCAATGCATTTTCATAAAATTGATTTCATATAATGTCATTTAACATACATATAAGCATACTCATTCATCAAATTTCACAAGAACATGCTTCAATCAATTTTACCCAAATTTTAACCTAAAGTATTTCATGCTTAAAACTAGCTCAATGATACCATTGTTGGTTTCTATTATATGTCCCAAACAAAGATTAAGCATGTGAAATACTATAATAAGAATATATATAAAAACATGAAGTATGGCGGAATCATACTTACAATGCCTTGTGATGAAGAAGATGATCAAATGGTAGAAGCTCCAAGTGATGGAAGGTTCGGCCAAGAGGAGGAAGAAGACTCCAAGCTCCAAGCTCTTGTATTCCAAGCTCTTTGATGGTTTCCTATCACCTCTTTTGATCCCTTGCTTGTGCTAGCAAAAATGGAGAGAATGGAAGATCAAATCTTCCTTGCCCTTGTCAATGGAGTTCTCGGCATTTGAGAGAGAAGAGAGAGTTTTTGATTAATTAATTTTTGTATTACCAAAAATCAATTTATATTTATGTTATAATTTATTAAATTAATAATAAATCTATGACATAAGCCATGCAATGGCTTAGAGTGTCAAACACTCAAACTCCATGCAAAGCCTTTGAGTGAAATGCACACTATCACCATGCAATGCCTTAGAGTGTTTTGTACACTATTAACATGCAATGCCATATCAATGACAAGTGTCATGTGGGCCCCACACGTTTCCCAATGAAAGTGGGCCCACGTCCACTCACGCGTTCGGGTTCGATATTTCCGAAATACCGAGCTAGCGTCGCGACGTTAATTAAATCGGATTTAAATAAATAATCGCTCCTAGCGAAATTATTATTTACGTCGCTTACGAATTAATTCTAATTAACTCGTACGCCCGAATTAAAATCTAATTTAATTTCGCGTCGAAATCGAATTTCGATTATTATATCGAATATAATAATTATATCGATTAATTCCAAATTAATCGTTCTCTCTCTCTAAATAAGGCACTTTATCCGAGATAAAGTTTCTCCGCAATTAATCCAAGATTAATTAAGTTCGAATCAAATATCATAGGTGAATCTTCAGGAAGCGACCCAAGAGATCTCCGGATATTTTGGCAGTAAATACGGTCGTCGGATAATCCGAACACGTACGTACCTCGTACTACGTCTTTACCGATTCACAAGACAAGGTTGGCTTCTAGCAAAGCGCATGCCTACCCAATTTCCAGAAATATTCTAATAGGAATATAAGATCTGTATCAGGCGTAGTATACCGTAGTATACCGTATTGCGTAAATCGATCCAGTATCGGATGATCACATGCTAGGCCTGGGGCTGGAGATGTGTCTGCCCCGTACGAAACATATATCGGACATCAAGCAGCTAGTCTCTTTAAATCAGACAATCCTGACCTAGTCATATTGTCCCGACGGTTGCAACCTTTATAGAGTACTAGTTCTGTGCCCTGCGTGATCATCGCCTCCATATGTCTGAAGCGATACTTCCATCTTGACATCACATCCAGCACACTACGATTCTCGATAAACCCAGAAAAGGTGTACACAGAACCGGTTAGGGTCCCCAACCACCAAAACCAAAGTTTACCGATTGTCGCAAGTACTAGCGATGTAAGTCTCAGGTTAAGACCATATACACCTACCCTGATGCGGCCTCCCATAGACCGCGCAGACATACTACCAATGGGATTCCGCGGGGTCTATCCAGAGCGAAGCTGTTTTCCGTACCATCGGTAAAACACAACCTCCTATTGCACTTGCATAAGTATCCAATACTTAAATATATGAGAACTATGCTGTTGTGCCCTCACAACGTGCACAAGCGCAATACTAGTCTATTCCGCATTATCGATGTCCGATCTCGATAATACTCCGACTAGGGATATTTAATGATTAAACTTTTATAGATTGGTACTGTCTCATATCATCTCAATCCAGTGTTAATCATATGGACTTTCGCCATTTATTAGTCAAAGTAAATAATATTACAAAACGGCAAAAGGCAATTTCATTATCACATAGTTAATTTTGTACAATAATACCATTCATTTACAAACAGTGACGCTATGGGACATAATGTCTAACAATTTCTATGCTCTTTTAGTTTTGTAATAAGAAGAAGGTTGGAAGCAGAATGAAAGATGTATGCATGTATGCTAACACAAAGTATGCTATTTAATGGTTTAATAAGAACACTTTTGGTCATTGATGATCTGTTCCATTTAGAGTTGTTCGGCCACTCACTGATGATCTAGAATTTTATTGAGTTGTTCAAAGTGATGAGACTTGTTTGGTGTTGTAGAGATTAGATTAAACGTGTTGAATTGTGTAATTTTTTTTAACTGGATTAATTGGAAAAAATTAAGGTTTTAACCTGAACTAAATTTGGGGCTTTTCATATATGTGTTGTATTTTGATGTATATAAGATATATAAATTATTTGAAATTGATTGGAAATATTTTCTGCTTGTTTTGACAAATTTGAACAAAAATGACAAAGTTCAAAAACTTGGGGGAGCTCTTGGTTATTAGGACAAAACTTTGGGATTTTTGTTGTGAGTTGTATTTTGAGTATATGACATATATTAAATCATTTTGTAGTGATGAAATGACCTACCATTTATATTTGACAAATTAGGACTAAAAGTATTAATAATATAAATCTTTGAGGGTCTCACGACTTAATGATAAAAATTCTGATTTTGGGAAAAACTGAATTTTGAGTCGTATTGAGTAACAAATTAGAATAAATTATTTATTTATTTTCCCAAGAAAAAATTATTGAAATGGAAAAATTGATTTCTCACTTCCCGCTGCGTTACCCGATAATACCACCTAAAAACCCCAGCAAAAATGATATTAGAGCAAGTCTGATTCTGTACCCATCATGATATGATTAGGCCTTTAACTTTGATATTTAATCTAATATTTAATTTATACATTCATGAATTTATTTAATTTGATTAAAATAAGTGTATAACATCTTTGCGGAAAATCCCTATTTAAATAAGGTTTTATAATTAATATGTATTTGATGCATATTCTTGTCCGTCTTGTCAACACGGCTTTTAGATAAAAATTATACGACTATATCTGAGACACATGCAAAATCTGTGAGGATATAGCCGGTCTGAATTATTTATACCAGATAAATATATGATATTAGATAAATTCAAGTGAAAGCGGAATCCTGAACGTGCCAAAGCTGTCAGGTTACGCGAGTACCTTTGAATTTATTATTGACAAGTTTAACCTTGGTACACCTCATTGTGAATGTGCCAAAGCTGTCCAACGAGAAACGATCAGGACCAGAACCCAGAAGTCATTGGTGACTGATTGATAATAAGTTTTCTACCTAATGAATATTCATAGGCGAGAACGTGCCAAAACTGTGAGCTGAAATATATTCATGGGGTCCACCTTTCACTATTGTATTTGATTTTATTATTGTATTGTTTTATATTCTATTTTGGGGATTACAGTTTTACATTAAATAGTGGGAGAGGCATTTTTTTAGATTAAAAATCCTAGATCTATTTAATACTTTATGATATTATACGAAACTGTTATGTCTGCTAACAGTGTTTCACCATATCTGTGATAGATTTGCGATCGTGGCTTCTTCGAACAACCCCTTTGCTCATATGCTTGATACGAATAAGCTCAAAGCCGCTGAGAACTTCGCTGACTGGGATATGGATTTGAGGATTGTCCTCGAATCTGAGAAAATCATATATAAGTTAGAGGGTCCTCTGCCCCTAGCTGTATCTGAGGATGCGGCACCATAGGGACATGAGACTTTCCAGAGATGGAAAGATGATGATTTAAGAGTTAAATAATATATTCTCAGTTCACTGGCTTCGGAACGGAAAATGCAATATTTTGAGATACTTAATACATATAGCATGATGACATAACTCCGGGAATCATTCATGAATCAAGAACATGTCTTGGTTCATAAAGTTGTAATGGAACTATTCCATTCAAAACTTGATGAGGGACAGGCTAGGAGCACACACGTACTTCATTTGATCAATCTGATTGAGCAATTGAGGCAAAGTGATTTCCCTCTGAATGATACTCTGGGACAGAGTGTCATTCTTGGTTCACTCCCAATGTCGTATCGCCAGTTTGTGATGTACTTTAACATGAATGGGATTCACTGTCCTTACCATGAGTTGCATAGGGTGCTTCTCATGGCGGAGGAGGATTTGAGAAAGGGAGTGCCGACTCGCCTTTCGAAACCCACTTCACTTTTCACTTCTTCCTACTCCAAGTCGAAGGGAAAGAAAAAGAAGAGTTTCAATGTTCGTCCGCAGGCTAAGATAGCGAAGCCCAAGAGAGCTTCTGAAGATAAATGCCACCACTGCATCAAGATTAGGCTCTGGAAGAGGAATTTTCCAGACTACCTGGCCCAGATTAGGAAGGAAAGAGCATCGACATCAAATACTTTTACTTTTCCTATTATTGATATCTCCTTAGCTTGTGAAGCTGTGACATCTAGTTGGATTTTAGATTCTGCTTGTCCTGTTCACATTTGCAATTCGTTGCATGTGCTGAAGGAAAGTAAACGACTGAAATCTGGAGAGAGTTGCGATTCTGAAGTGGTGACTCTCTGGATGCGGTTACAGTAGGATTATACGAGATTCCCTTACCCAGTGGGAGACTTTTGTTAAATGACTACTATGTTATACTAGGATGCGTAGCTAATATTATATAACTTTTTTGTATTAGATATAAAGGGGATATCATGTAAATATTAAGAACTGTTTCTTGTATTTATATAACAGAAATAATATTAAGATCATTGAGTGTCAAAATGAGCATGGTCATTATATTTTGCATACTTCTTGAGATATCTTGAATACTGGAATTAATAAATGTAAACTATCTGAAATAAATAATACTGAACTTTGGCATATGAGGTTAGGTCATATAGGTGTGAGATACCTAACCCAGTTGGTTAGGAATGATTTGATTCAGGATTTCACCATTGAACCTAATCCAACTTGTGAATCCTGCATTCGGGGTAAAATTACCAAAGCCTTATTTTCAAGTGTGGGACATCGAGCCATTGACTTATTGAGGTCCCATGAGTCACACTGATCATAATGGTTTTTCATTCTTTGTTACTTTTACCATTGATGTGTCACGGTATGGTTATGTTTATCTGATGAAACAAAAATCGGAAATCTTTAAAAAGTTCAAAGAATTCTGAAATTAAGTAGAAAAATAAACTGGTCAATATATTAAATGTACTCAATCAGATCGAGGCGGTGAATATATGAGTGATGAGTTCACTGATTATTTAAAGGAGAATAGGATTCTCGCTCAATATACTCCTCCAGGTACTCCACAACATAATGGATTATCTGAGAGGAGAAATCAGACATTATTGGATATGGTCCGATCTATGTTGAGTTTTACAGATTCTCTCTATTACTTATAGGGTTATGCTCTTTTAAATGCCGCTCATATTTTGAATAAGATTCCTTCTATAGTTGTTCCTACGACTCCATATGAGATATGGACCGATAGGAAACCGAATATTAATTATGTAAGGGTTTGGGGCTAACCTGAATACGTCAAGGTGGCTCAGCAGAAGAAGCTTTTGCCTTGAGGGAAAAAGTTTAGGTTTATTGGATATCCTTCAAATACGAAAGGATATTTTTTCTATGATACCGAGCATCGAAATGTGTTCGTAGCTCGCTTCGTAAACTTTCTATATGTAAAATTTTTATATGAATGAGGTAATCATATGCAGAATAAACTTGATGAAGTACAACCTGAGACCAACGAACCAACGGAGGAACCTAAAGTTCAAATAGATGAAGAACCTTCATTTCCCAAACTCCGTAGGTTCGAAAGGGTATCTAGACCTCCTAAACGTTTATATTTGATACAAGAAATGAGTCTTGATGTTCTCTTAGTTGAATAGACTGACCCTTATACCTATAGAGAAGCGATGTTGGACATCGACTTCGTGAAGTGGAAATAGGCCATGAAATCAGAGTTAGACTCTATGCATCTGAATCAAGTTTGGGACTTGAATCAGCTTCCTGAAGGAATTGTTCTATCGGTTGTAAATGGGTTTACAAAAAGAAGCGTGGGTCTTACAGAAATGTTGAAACCTTTAAAGCCCGACTGGTAGCTAAAGGTTACATGAAACAACCTGGTAATGACTACTGTGAAATGTTTTCGCCAGTTGCGATGCTGAAGTCTATTAGGATTTTGTTGTCTATTGCTGCTTACCATGATTACGAGATTTGGCATATGGATGTCAAAACAAC
>SKCR01009475.1:0-23699 GCA_019454045.1 Zanthoxylum bungeanum
AGGCTCCTCCAGCAGCAGCATCGATTGTGGTTCTCATTATTCCAGAAAGACCATTGTAGAAGGTCTGAACTTGTACCCACTTTGGAATCATGGTGAGGACATTTCCGGAGTAAATCTTTGTACCTTTCCCAAGCTTCGCAGAGGGATTCTGAATCTTGTTGTACAAAGGATGTGATGTCATTCCTCAATTTTCGGTTCTGGCTGGTGGAAAGTACTTGCAAGAAATTTGGTGGCTAAAGTGTTCCAAGTTGTGATAGAACCTGCTGGTAGTGAATGTAGCCAAGCTTTAGCTCTGTCCTTCAGGGAATATGGAAAAACTCGTAGTCATTGCTTCTTCTGATGCTCTGTTGTAGTTAAAAGTGCCGCAAACTTCCAGGAAGTTGCTGATGTGGGAATTAGGATCTTCAGTTGCATTCCCCCCGAACTGAACTGACTGCTGAATCATCTGAATGCATGTTTTGATGTCACACGCATTTGCTGGTAAGGGAGGAAGTACAATACAGGAAATGAGTCTGTCAACCACCGGAATGGTTCTGTCTCGAATGGGAATTTGGTGCAACGTTCAAAGGTTCAGGTTCCTTGTTGACTAAAGCTTCTTAGCCTTCTCGCCTTTCCCTTCTCAACTGTCTGATGGTTCTTTCAATTTATGGGTCAAGCGGTCGGAGTTCAAAGCTTCTAGTTCGTCTCATGAAGTTTCTGAGAACCTGAAACACAAGAAAACAAAAACAATAAGTAAAAAGAAATTAGATACAAGTAACGGTATCTAACCCCAAAATTAATAGTGAAAGATAAATAAGTCCCCGGCAACGGCGCCAAAAACTTGACCGGCGTAAACACACACGTATAACGCAAGCACACGTATCGTTCAAGTAGTATAAAAATATCGATCCCACGAGGACTTAATATCTAATCAATTAATTTTTTGAGGTCAAATGATTACTAGTATCTAACAGGTTGTTTGATTGATTTGAAATGGTGACGATTCTAAATTTAAAAACAAGTAAATAACATTGTTCGAAAGTAGATTTTAAGAAAATTTAATATTAAAAACTATCTAGGGTTGTGATTTCTTGGGTCGAGGTGCCCAGGGTCGAGGTGCCCCCGTTGTCGGTTGTAGTTCCGGGTCGAGGTGCCCACTAATCATCAGTTCGAGGGCGAGGTCCCTATTTCAGCGGTGTTGGGTCGAGGTGCCCAGGGTCGAGGTGCCCCCGTTGTCGGTTGTAGTCCGGGTCGAGGTGCCCACTACATCATCAGTTGGAGGGCGAGGTCCCTATTTTCAGCGGTGTTGGGTCGAGGTGCCCAGGGTCGAGGTGCCCCCGTTGTTGGTTGTAGTTCCGGGTCGAGGTGCCCAGGGTCGAGGTGCCCACTACATCATCAGTTCGAGGGCGAGGTCCCTGTTGACAGCGGTGTTGGGTCGAGGTGCCCAGGGTCGAGGTGACCCCATTGTCGGTTGCAGTTCTGGGATGCATCCCAAGGTCGAGGGCCCACTGTATCATCATCACAGTTCACATTCGGTGGTTCGGGAACAAAGCCCAGAGGTCGAGGCGCCTCACCACCATATCTACTACATTATCAAATCAGTTCGAAGCAGCAGGCAAGTCAGGTGGCAGCTGGCGAGCCAGGTAAGTAAAAATACATTGCACGTACTTTGATAGGATTGTCACTGTTACACATTACACAAGTCCCATCAAAGTGGGGGCGACTGTAGGCACTTCATTTTTGCATATAAGTCCCGATGATGAGTCTCGTATGGAGACACTACCTCTTTGATTGTGAAAGCCGCGGGAAACGGACGTCGGAAGGGCAAAATTGGAAATTGGCATTTGGTCGGATTTAACTCGCTTGTTTCGCTTCGGGTTCGCTTGTTGGACCTCTATTTAAAACACACCAAGCCCAATCCAAAATAATTCAAACATTTAAAACACATCTCACAAATTAAATAATTAAAACATTTAAAATACACGTCACAAATTAAATTAAATTAAAATTAAATTGAATAAAATTAAATTAAATTAAAACCAATTATAACCAATTAAATTAAATTCAAATTAAATTAAACTAAATCTAATTAAATTAAATTCCAAAATTAAAACAAACCACTCACCAAAATTAAATAATTCATTGCCTTAAATAATTAAATTAAATTAAAATCTAATTAAATTAAATTATAATCAAACTAAATACACACATAAATTAATTGATTTTGTTTCCTAATAAACCCATGCAGAAAACTATATAAACAACAAACCCTAGACATTTTCGCTCTCTCTCTCGCATATCCAATCGGCATCCCCCTTAACGGAACCAGATCAATCCAACAAACCATATCCTCACCAGCCATCGCAGCCCTCACAAATACAAGCCATCGTAGCCCTTACAGACTTCAAACCTCACCTCTGCTCTCTCCCTCTCACAGACACTCGGCAGCTCAACCCTAAACAAACCTCAACACCTATCGTGCCCTCAGCCACGCACCAGCCCCTCGCCGACAGCCACGCACCAGCCCCCTCACGTTACACCCACAAACATTCACTAAACTGCTCATTTGACCATTAACCGAGAGCAACACAGCCTCTGCCTCCTTCACGCCAGTACCTCACTCAATCAGCCTCTGCCTCCTTCACGCACGTACCTCACTCAATCAGCCCATGCCTTCTTCACGCTTAGCCACTCTGCCTTAAACTACCGTAAAATGACCCTCACAACCAGCCCCTCACCCAAAACTGTCCAGAACAACCCTTCACACATAAGCCTGAAAGGACCGCATCGAGCCCTTCACATAGCCACATGCCCTCACTAACGCACAGCCTTAACGCCATTGCCAGCCTTTAACCCTCCACGCAACCAGCCTGCCTGCTCCACGCCATCACCCTAACGCCACCTGCTCACCTTAACAAACCACGCCAAAGCAAACCCTCATCATCTCAAACTTCATTCTCTCTCACGTAAACCTTAGCCCACTTACGTCGAAACCCTCATGCACCACGCCATCTGTCTTCACAAACCCACTCACAATAAACAAACAAACCCTTCACGCCATTAGCCAAGCCTCGTCACAACCCTCCTCACGTAAGCCACTAAACCGAATAACTACATCCCACATCGATGAATCATCAACACACCAGCCCTAGTCACATGCGCCTATAGTAAGCCACCTGCCCCACTCAACTTTTAACCCCACTGCCTTCAACTCACGCCATAACAAGTAGGAACCCTGCAGCCCACAACAACAACGTGAACCAAGCCTCCATAACAGCCCCTTTAACTGCACGCACTTAGCCCCCGAAACTGCTCAAAACAGTCCCCAAAACACCCCCCGAAACTGCCGAGAACAGTCCCCTAACACACCTGAAAACAGTCCAGAAAACCCCCAAAACACCCCCCGAAACTGCCGCAGAATAAGCACAAAACAGTCCCCAAAAATTGCCCAAAACAGTAACAAAAATTGCCCCTGGAACCCTTCCAAAACTGCAGTCCAAACCAGTCCAAATAACCACCGAAACTGTCCAGAAACTGACCCTAAAACAACAGCGAAACGGAGTGAAAATAGCAGCCCAGACAGCGAAATAGCGAGGAAAAACGTTGGATTAGTGAACCAGAAAAGTTGCAGAGAATTCTCCCTTCCGACGGCCGTGTAACGCGCTTTCGTGAGACGACAAAAGAGGTTAGACCTGAGGGCACCCTTTTATTTATTATCTTTCGTTTATTTTATTTAGTTTGAATATTATCGCATGAGAGTCGTTTGAGGCATGATGTGATTGCTGGATGAGCGGAATATGTGTTCCCTTTTGTGGTATATAGGATGGAAACCCGGACGTAAATTCCGTAGCCGAATCCGAATGGACGGTAGTGCGGTTTGTACTCGGGATACAACGCCACATACCACTTAAGAGACACGTATTTTGTCTCATCCAAACTTGTGTTTGAGCATGTTGTAGTTCGTAGGTTATTTATTTGTTATTAAAGCATGATTAGGTTGTTAGCATGTTATTTATCTTAAGCATGATTTAGTCGATAGAAATTTATTTCTTTATGTATAATTAGGTTGTTTTCACATTAAGGATTTAATTTATATTTATGCTTAGATTCTTATTTATTTTCCGCATTAGATAATTGAGCATGCTTGTGTGATGATTGTATGTTATTGCATGTTTGCTGTTATGGCAACTTACTTTGAAGTATGCGAACCCAGATATAGGTTCTCATTGTTATTATTATGCATGCGGACTTAGGCGTATATTACCCTTGAGCATGAATGTTGAATAGATTCGGTTAGTTTATTGCACAAATCATATCATCACAAGTGACATAAGTAAGGGACCATTCCGAACCCAATGGTTTGAGGTCTTCCCTTGCGAGGGGTGAGTGCGGCCTTAAATCTTTCTCTCGGTTCACACCGGGTGGCGACTCCATGTTATTTCGTACTCCCAACTAGGCCGCAAGTCTAGAACAGCGTCGCCGATTTCTGTGTCCTACAGTAATCTTCGGTGAGTCGTTCAGTGTTTATCAAATAAAAACATACACGTCTATATGAGTCTCTCGAGACTCATGGTTCATTGGGATAAACCATCGGACCAAGTCTGATATACGACATGTACTGGTCTCAACAGATTTTACTAATCGACCAGTGTCAGTAAATCTTGACCAAGAACTTAATTTGATAATATATTTCTAGTATTGACGCTTCTCAATGTCAATTACAAACTACGTTGTAATTGCGCACTACATTATATATTATCGGGTCCTTATCTAATATTTATATATCACTAAACACGATTTAGTTTCAAGATAATGAATTAGGTCGAATATATATAATAAAAGACAAGAGGTACTACCATAAATAAGTAATATTATGGAAAAAAATGTATTGCTCGTATTTATGAATCGGATATAAATACGATCAGGATTGACGCTCTGAGCACCAACCCTAACAATTTCTCCCACTTGCTCTAGTGCCAATCCACAGTATCATATACACATCTTAATGTGTATCACATACGCATGGCCCTCAAGAACTCACATAGCATTCAAAAGGTAGGCAACAACAAGTAAGCCCGCAATGACATATTTAGTTTGTCAAACAAGCCTAATTATTTCCCTTAGCCAGCATCATTCATATTTTTGTAGAAACTAAGTTCTACATCAATATGACTCAGATGCCACATCAACATTGTGCTTTAGCTACTAAGTTGTCTAAGTATTTACGGATCAAATCCAAAATATTATGTAGATAACCGCAAACAAAACTTTAATTACAAACTTATAATCTACAAGGTCACTTTGCAACTTCATAAGTCAATATTTCATAAGTTGCAACTAATTCCACTCATAGAGTAGAATCATACGTGACACTCTCACTGCATATTTTCTTACTCTTTATGATGTAGACTGTCTAACATCATAACTAGACTCAAAACTAATATGACCCTAATGGTTGCGAACTTTATTCTCCATGAATTAGAAACTCGTTCTTAATATCTCAAAGATGATAAGGAACATGTTTCAAGACACATCTTATGGTTTAGAGAATATCAAAATAACTCGTAACAATTACGATTAAATTGATATCTCTAATCGCACTCAATATAGTATTCATTATGTCATCATCCTATGATGCATAATATTGATTAGACATTCTAATCAATATCTCTTTCGAAAAATGAATCATCATTTACGAAAGATGAATACTATACATAAGACACACACTAACTGTCAAACTGTTATACTAACTGTCATACATATAGTCTTGTTGTGTCATTTATTAAATCATATCTATTGTACGATTAATAGGAGTATCTCATAAGTCTCTTAGTTTTATATCATATATAAAACTTTATATCAAATATAATAGAGACTGATCCCACTGCTTTCACGGAGAAAATAAGACTGAGGTAAACCTTTTTACCTCATAAACATCTCATTATTACATTAATAATGATAATGTCATTATGATGTAAAATACTAGAAAGAAATTTGCACGCTCCTACTAACCCTTCAATTTCATATGTATTCTCTATGCTTTGATAAAATCAGATAATCTGAATGATATCAAAATCAAAAAACACAAATTTCCAGAAAACTCATTTGAGTCTACAATAGGCTTTATAAGCTAATATGATAAATTATAATCTTTGCAAAATACAAACTCCAAGGCCATTCCAAAACGAACTCTTCAAACTAAGAAATCACAATGGATCTCTTATCTGAAGAAACCATTCAGGAACGCCACTTTGTATTCTTTAGCTAAAATGTACAATTTGATATCATCATTAACCAAAAGATCTTAAATTATTTAACCAGTGCGACTAGAGACAAGTTTCCTCAGAATCTACAATACATCGCTGAGTATAACTTTTCTCAGTGTCTTACTATAAAGGTCAAATCTTTAATAAGCTCAATGTGTTTTTACTGCGTAAACCATTTGCACATTTGATGAACGATTCATAATAAAAGCTCAATCAAGTTCCAAACTTGATCGTAGTAAGCTATAAACAATCTTAGATCTATGGTTTAATGCTAATTTCCGGAATCGATATCAAATATTGTTCCCATTATAAGTTATAGGATAATTTTCTTCGATAAGAAAACAACAGAACAATTAAGTATCAAATACTTTGCGAATGATTCTGACATCCTATATCACTTATATGGAAGTAATTAAAGGGTATTTTCATCTTATTAATTATATAGTTCCGTTTATAGTTTATCACTCTAACATTTGACTTCAATAAGTCAAAGTCTTTTCTACAATGGTCAACATCCGATATTACACACTAAGTAATAAAACAATTTTATTACTCGGGATCGTAGAAAAGATATTCTATCAAATAGAATACAATATTCTATTAAATATAATAAATGATAAACTTATACTCGTACCTTCAAGGCGCAAGTACTATCGATTATATAACCATTATACAAAAGAAATATTCAAATCTCAAACATTTCAAGATTCAAATTTTCTACTTATACATATCATATATGTAACTATAGAAACTAATGGAACGTAAATTAAAAGGATGAATTAGTGTTACTAGAGCATATCCCCAAGAGTATTGAAACTAATTCGGTAACACTCAATATCAAACGAATCAAATCATATATAAGATTCAATTATTCCCACTTACCAATTCCATCAATATGGAATCATGGAAGAATTATATTGAGTAAGAATCATATTCATTGAATAACCTTAGAACTAATTGCCTTAAATTCATATGTTTGATCATATTAAACATCTTTGAACAATTCAAAGACTCACAGTGGATTTCAAAGATACCGTTTTCAAAACTTCAGATCGAATATTTTTGAACCAGTCAAAATATTCTATCTGTGTTTCATCAGACATGCGTAACTAAGTTATGGCGATCCATTGACTAAGTTACGAAGTAAAGAAAACTACCTTAAGCAATTTACAATTTATTAAAGTACATACATCTAATGTATCAGTTTAATAAATTTCCCAGTCCAATGACAATCATCGGTTAAAAAGATTTAATCACCTTCCCGAATACAATATTCATTAAATGGATAAGGATATGTGGTATGATCTGGTATCAAACCATCTTTAACCATATGGAATAAACATCTAATGCTTAAGTGATAAAATCTCATAAAAAAATGTTCTAAGTTATTAACTTAACCGAAATTTTTTCTTAATGTTTATATATTCGCTAATGACACTACTAGTCGTATTAAAATATGTAATAATTGTTTATATATAACATATAACTATCCAATAGTTGCAAGTTCTGATATTAAATATCGAAACAATCATTCAACATTATTTTAAATAACTAGACGGGAGATCTGATATCAAATATCTACAGTTGTCGTATAGTGAAAATAGATATTTTCTATACACAACTATACGCATCTTCTTTCTTTAGCTTTATTAGTTACCTTCAACTATTTACAATATTTGTAAATAATTGAAAAGCAAATAGTGTCTGACACGTGACCTCTGAATGCCACTAAGGCCAAGAAACGTCATAATCAGATAAACAAATACATGATGGGGTTTTCTTAATGCCAGTGAAGAATCTCGAGACATGAACCAATTCATGTCAATCTTTACTGCATAAGAAACTATTCTGCCTAGAATGATTATATCATAGTCTATTCTAATCTAGAACCTATTCTAGAAATCTGCAACCATATTTGAAGTCAAAAAACATATATGAAATATGCATGCAGTGGATAAAAGTTTATTCTATCTAAATAATAGAATAAGGAAAATACATTAGCGACGATTTTCATAATATTACACATTGCATCGGTTATGGATTTTTAACCTAGCAGTGTCTCCCACTACTTTACGTAATACCGTAATCCCCAACGGAATATGAGAATTCAATAATTAAATCAAATTCCATAATGGGAAGTGGACTCCATGAATATATTTCGACTCACAGCTTCGACACGTTCTCGCCTACGTATATTCATTAGGTAGACAACTCATTGTCAATCACACTCACTATGACTCATGGGTTCGGTCCTGATCGTTTCTCATTATGACAGCTTTGACACGTTCACAAAAAGGCGTATCAAGGTTAAACTTGTCAATAACAAACTCAAGCTATCGATGTAATCCTGACAGCTTTGGCATGTTCATGATTTCTACTTTCACTTGAATTTGTCTCTTATCATATAAGTTTTACCGGTGCAAATGAACTACCTTCAACCATAACTGCACAGCTTTGGCACGTTACAGCCATAGCATCATGAAAACATTTACATATGTATTGACAAGGCGGAAGAAGAAACAAATATTCCTAATACCAGTCACTTTCTTAAAACCTTATTTAAATTAGGATTTTCCAACAAAAGATGCATTTACTTTATTTAATCAAATTAAATAAACACATGCATGTATTAAGTAATGATTAAATTAAACATTGAATTTTAAAGGGCTAATCATATCGGGTGTCCAGGATCAGACTCGCTCTGATACCATTTTGTTGGGGTCAAATCAGGGAGGCGCCGCAGAAGGAGCACGGTTTGGGCGAAATCGTAGTTTAAAATTTTTAAACTTACGAATAAATTATTCAATATCCAATATTGATAATTCATTCATATTTCACCTAAACATATTTATTCGATATCATACAACGACATAAATAATATAGAAACATCGCGAAACTTTTACGAAAATATTTTTCCGTAAAATAGCATAAAACGCGTTTTCGGCCGAACCGACCAACCAATGCACATGGGTACTGCCCATGTCAGCCCCAAAAATATTTGGACAGTTCTTGGACTGCCCCAAAAATATTTGGGCAGTTCTTGAATGGTGCCCAGTTCACTGTTTGGGCAGTCGTTACCCGGTAACGCCGTTTTTCACTGTTTTCGCGTATTTTCACTCCGAAATAATTTCCGATAAATATTTTTCTTGGGCAATTAAAATAAACCAATTTATTCTAATTAATCAAAAATAAAAACTAAATTTTTTTTCTGAAAAATCAGATTTATCATTAATTGCCGTGAGACCCCTAAACTTTGCATTTTGATCATTTTGGTCCTTAAATTGTCAAATACATATTTAAGTGATTCCAAATCAATCCCAAAATGATTTATACATGTTTAATACATGAATTTACAATTTGCAACAAAAAATCCAGAAAGTTTCCAGAATTGCCGAAACAGTCCCTGAACTTTAATTAATTGCAATTTGACCCAATTTGTTCAAAACACATCAAGATCAAATCCAATCAATCCCAAATTTAATATACATCAAATTACATCACATATATGAAAAGACCCAAAATTGGATTGGGTTAAGAACCCTAGTTTCACAAATTACACCAATTGCATAATTTACACTAAATTGATAAAATTCGACATTTTAATCAATCCAATACCACACCAATCAAGTCTCACCATCATGAAACAACTCAATAACAATTCTAGGTTATTTATGAATGGCTAAGAAACTCTAGAATGACAACTTGATTACTAATTAATCAAAAGAATGCTTAATAACTAATTATAAACATACTTTGTTCATACACACATGCAACATCTTTCCAACAAGTTTCCAATCAATTAATTTACATAAGTAAAGAGTAGAGAAAATTCTAAGCAACATATATTGAAGCTTAGAAACATAAAAACAATTTTCATGTTGAAGAAAATAGAAATTACTTACAAAATCAAAATTTTCCCAAGCTTTTCCCTTTTATTCTTCAACTTTCGCTCAAACTTTTCTTAGTAAAATATATTGTAACTTGTGTTCTAAAACAAAAAAATGAAACAAAAACAATTTATATTCCTTTTTTTTTGTCATGGACGAAATTGGTGAAAAAATAAATATCAAATATTTAATTTTTGTTTCAATTTTATTTGTTGAAGTTTACTTGTTCAATTTGATAACCTTTATCAAAAAGTGAATCAACAAGTGAACCAACCAAATCATGCCATTTCCTAAAATTAATCATGGCAAAGATATTTAATTTTCAATTAACTTAATTATTTAACAATTAAATAATTAAATACAAATATCTTAAATATATGTATTATATTTACATTAAATATCTCAAATACATATATTAATTATATATGTCAAATATCTCAATTTGACAATTAATTAATGTGTATTTAATAATATCAAAAATTAAATACAAATACACATTAATTAGGAAATGACCATTAGGTCCATTCGCATGTATTTTTCGTTTAACCGTTTAACGAGTTATAAATAATCAGTATTATTCATAACAGTTGCCCTAATGCTCTACGAGTATATTTCATTAGTGAGACTCTCTAGATTCAGGCATATCCGTCATAAAATCTAATTTCGTGTCCATAATTGATGAGTGGTATTTATATCACTTATTCCCACTCATTTGACCTAATATTTCGTATAGTTTCTCGGGTTTGATGAACGTTTTGATGTGTTTTAGTTTATTTTGCAGATAAAATAATATTGGGACTTAATGAAATCATTTAGGATGAAATGTGGGTCAATTAAGGGCAATTATTGGACTTGATATATTAATTTTGGAGATTGGAAACTTGAAAGGGCGTTTTGACGAAGTGCAGTTTTGGAAATTCCAGTTTTGCGCTTCTGTCGTATTTTGGGCATAACTTTTTACTCAAATATCAGATTGAGCTGATTCAAGTTCCAGATTAAAGAAGACTCAAAGATCTAACACTTTTAAAGAGAAAATATTTTCGAATTCTGATGATTTCATGACCTAAATTGATGAACCATCCAGAAGTGTGTGGAGTGTAATTATTAAAAGTCATTATCAATCATTTTCAAAGCAAAATATTAATTAATTAATAATTAATAAAAATTATCAAATCAACACCAAACAAGATAAGCAATTAGTGGAGCAATTATGGATTTGGTGGAGTAATTAGTGGAGAAATTATAATGGATTTGGTGGAGAATTTGATGGATGATTTGATGGAGGCAAAATTTTGCCTATAAATACCAAGCCATTTCATTTGTAAAATTCATACTTTCTTCTTTGAAATTCTTAATGAATAAATAAGAAGATTGTATCTAGTTTAGTTATTTATAGTTTTTAGTAATTAATTTTCACTTTCGCACTTTCTTTTCTTTACTTTTCAGTTTTTACTTTCCGCAATTTACTTTTACGCACAACATTTTCTTTCTTTACTTTTGCAGTTTTTATTTTCAAGCAATGAGGAGGTAATTCCCCTTTGCTGGGGTGAAAGGTAAAACTTTTATTATTAATATTTAGATTAATCTCCCTTAATTATAATATATAAACTAGTTAAAACCGGACTTAACAAGGATACCGCCATATTGGTCGGTTGGTAATTATTTAAATTGGTTTTAACCTGACTAAATATGGATACCGCCTGATTGGTCGGTTGATAATTAATTATTAATTTGACTTAATCAGAATACCGTATGTATGGATGGTTGGTAATTATCACGCAAAGTTAATATATTATATTGAGGGAGATATCTAAAATAGTAGTAATAAAAGTTGATCCTCTAACCCCAGCATTTTATTTTATTGTACTTTTACTTTATTTACTTTTAGCAATTTACTTTCAATAATTTACTTTTAATTTTTTTTTACTTTTTACTTTTTACTTTTTACTTTTTACTTTTACTTTTCACTTTTTTTTACCTTTCAGCAATTTACTTTTCAATATTTAATTTTCAGTATTTACTTTATGTCTTTTATTTTATTTAAGTTTTTACTACCAGTAAATATGTGTCGTAACTAAGCCAGTTAACTGGGGTTGTGATGAATTTTAATATCACCGGTTTATAAAGGGTTATTTTATAGTTTGGGTAATTTAAAGGTTTATTTATTAAGTCTTAAGCTTAATGCTTCTTGTTGTCTGATCACCAATAAGATTGATATGGTAAATCTAAAATGAACTAGACATAGGGATTTTAGGTTTCAGCCTTAGACTTAATAACCCACGATCTTCCTTGAGGATAGATAACCCTTTAATAGATTTCCTTACAGGATAGGAATATACCTGTCGGGCGGGGGTAGCCATAATTGGAACTTAAACTTAATGAATCCAGATAATTTGGTTGACATAGACATATGGTTCAATTGGGTTAAACTGGGTATTTGCGTCTGACCATCGACAGAGGCTTTTGCATAATTTAGTGTTCCAGGTTAGTAAACTGATTTATTACACAAACATAAAATAATCGCTTCATCTTTTAAAAGATATTAGAATGATTCACAACCCTAGATCTTTGTGTCTTTCGTTATTTTCCTTAATATTTTCTTTTGTCTCTTTATTTATTTATTTATTGTGCAAAACCACATTCAATCAATCAAACAATCATTCTCTTCTTCATATAATTAGATATCTGTAACTAAATAGATTCAATAATTAATAACAACAGTAGGAATTAAGTTCTCGTGGGATCGATATTTTTATACTACTTGAACGATACGTGCGCTTGCGTTATACGTGTGTGTTTACGCCGGTCAATAATTCACCCACCCGTAAATTATGAATACCACAGATAAACTCGCTGAATCATACAGGTCGAGGTCACTGCATACGTATAATCCATCCTTCACAGGTATCCATATTATCTCAGAGTTATAGATATAAACGAAAAATCTCTATAGGTATAATCGCATCGACGTATCTTTTAGCAATCTTCTAAATAACACTCGGAACTTATTTCTGAAGTATACCACGGCCATGGATTTAACAGACTGCTAATCATATAATGAATACATATGCCTTGTACACATGACTGACAGATCTTATCTTGATACACACAGGATATCATGAGCATGAGTCCACACTCAACGAACATGCGGAGATCTTATCTAAATAGATCGGTGACGTGACTGTCATCTAAGTGTGGAGGATAACTCATATATCCACAGTGGTATCTCAAGTCAAAGAATCATTATGCTACTCAACCCAAGAAGATTTCTATTGACGTTGGTGTATTATCTATTAGGTAATCTTCGGTAAGTCATTCAGTGTTTATCAAATAAATACCTACACGTCTATATGAGTCTACCGAGACTCATGGTTCATTAGGATAAACCATCGAACCAAGTCTGATATACGACATGTATTGGTCTCAGCAGATTTTACTAACCGACCAATGTCAGTAAATCTTGACCAGGAACTTAATTTGATAATACATTTCTACTAGTGACGTTTCCCAATGTCAATTACAAGCTACGTTGTAATTGCGCACTACATTATATATTATCGGGTCTTTATCTAATATTTATATATCACTAAACACGATTTAATTTCAATCTAATGAGTTAGATCGAATATATATAATAAAAGACAAGAGGTGCTACCATAAATAAGTAATATTATGGAAAAATGTATTGCTCGTATTTATGAATCGGACATAAATATGATCCGGATTAGCGCTCCGAGCACCAACCGTAACAGTTTTTTCCTACAGACTCATATCGGAATGTTGTTTTCATTAAAATATTTTCAAATACACCTATCCCTGATATCCTTAGGTTAGACCCGCTTCCACTGCGCGGGGCACCGATCTGACCCAAGGGGTTCCACAACACTAATAGAATGGTATCAGTAGTAAGACTTAACCACACAACACATGTTTTTGAATCTATACCATAGTAATTTTATTTTAATTATGCATAATTCATATTGGATATGTATTGCATGTTTTAAATTAAGATTTTGACCTAATTATATTAATGACTTGATTGTCATAAATCTCTCATGATTAGGTGATTACTTTATTTTAAGTAATAGTATTAGTAATGTTGGAGCATTATTAGAAGGTCCATCTTGTCAATACGGAGATGAATGAGTTCTTACTACTTATTTCCAAGATCGCCATTAGTGTGAGGGTATAAGTGCTCGGAACTTAGGTCATTCCGATAAAACATTAGATGTAACTTGATGAGTTAACACAATCACCCAATATCGTCATTAGTGTGAGGGTGTACATACGAAGCTCATTAGTGCACATTGACAAGTATACACCTAGAACACGTCTTGATCCAATATCGCCATTAGTGTGAGGATAAGAAATGGTTCAGAACCAAACTAAGAGTCACATGAAGTGATTGACCTTGGAGGTCTACCTAATGAGTTTATAAATACCAATATCGTCATTAGTGTGAGGCTGGAGTAAATGTCATGTGATCCACTTCCCGCCCTGAAATTTTGATAGTCAAATTTCAATTTTTCCATTAAGAGAGATTACAGAATTACGTAAAATAGTAGGAGGATACTCATAGATTTAAAACTCCATAATCAATTAGTGTTATTATTTTGAAATGAAAAATATTCTACTAGTGTTTAATTGTTGTCTTGTATATGGCTGTTGTAAATCCATTGAAGCGACTTTTGGATTCCAATAAATTGAAAGGAGCCGAAAACTATTTCGAATAGGAAATGAACATTATTCTTGTCTTGGAGTTTTGAAAAGTTTACATATGTAACTACCAATCTACTGCCTGTTGAAATCGATCCCGACTCTACTCCTGAAGAGCGAGAAACTTTTACAAAATGGAAGGATGATAACCTGAAGGTGAAATCCTACATTTTAGTATCTATGGTTCCAGATTTGCTCAGACAATACATAGAAATACCGGATGTTTGGAGCATTATGCAAACACTCAAGGAGTTGTTCGAGGCAATCAAGAAATCGAAATATATCGGAGATCTAAGAAATTATTTCATGTTAAACTCAAGGATGGAGGAGCTATTGGCAATCATATTTTGAACATTATCAACCAGATCCGATATCTGGAAGGACAAGACATTGTGATTGATGAACAGCTAGGCCGTAATTTGATTTTGTCTTTTTTACTTGGAACTTATGTTGGCTTTGTGTTAAACTTTCACATGCATTTGATGCAAGCTAGCTATGATGAACTTCATAATATGTTACGCATGGTAGAATAAGATTTGAAGAAAGGAAATTATATTATGTACCTCCGTGGTGGAGCAAGCTCTTCTAAGACTTCTAGGAAGTCGAAGAAAATCAAAATGAGAAAGAAGAAGATTTCAAAGAAGAACTCCAAGAAGCGTAAATATGCAAGATCGTAAGTAGCTCGTGATCAATGTCTACACTGCAAGAAGTCTAGACACTGGAAGAATGACTGTCCAGAACTAAAAGGAAAGACTGAACCCTCAAGTACGTTTTGTATTTTTCATATTATTGACATCTCATTAGCCTTAGATGTAAATAGTGGATGGGTGTTAGACACTGGCAGTCCTACTCATATTTGCAACTCCATGCATGTCATAAGGTTTAAAAGAAGGTTGAACAAATGAGAGATCCAACTTAGAGTTGGCAATGGTGAGATATTGGATGTCAAGGCCATAAGAACGATTGTTCTAAATCTCCCTAATGGATGTAAATTAGATTTACTTGATTGTTATTATATACCCTCATTTATCAGACAAATAATATCATTGGCGATATTAGATAAAGAATGATATAAAATAAACATTAAAGATTAAACTTTATGTTTATATGATAAAAATAATTTATTGAAATGTGAATGTTCTTTATCAAACAGTCATTATGTTTTGGAAACATATATAGATGTCTTAATATAGAGGAAAATACAAGTAGAAGATCTGAATTAAATAATACTGAATTATGGCATATAAGATTGGGCTATATAGGTGTTAGACGTCTATCCAAATTGGTAAAGGATGGTTTGATTAAAAATCTTACCTTAGATCTTTATCTAATTTGTGAGTCATGTATCCAAGGAAAGATGACAAAGGCCACATTTCTAGGTGTTGGACATCGTGCTGGAGATTTATTGGAGCTCATACACATCGATGTGTGTGGTCTATTAAATCATGCCGCTCATGATGGTTCAACATACTTTGTGACTTTCACGGATGATAAGTCTAGATATGGTTATGTCTATTTGATGAGACATAAATCGGAAATATTTGACAAGTTTAAAATATTCTGAAACGAAGTAGAAAAATAAACTAGTAAATTCATCAAGTACCTTCGATCAGATCGAGGCGGTGAATACATAAGTGAAGAATTCAAAAATTATTTAATGGAGAATGGAATTCTTGCCCAATATAGCCCACCAGGAACACCTCAACACAATGATGTGTCTTAGCATAGAAATCATATTTTATTGGATATGATGCAAACAATGATGAGCTTTACAGATTTTCCTTATTACCTTTAGGGTTACGCTTTACTGACTGTTGCCCACATACTTAATAGGGTTCCATCGAAAGTTATTTCTACGATCCCCTATCAGATATGGTTTGCTAGAAATCCAAGTCTTAGGTATTTAAAGATTTGGGGTTGTCCTGCATACGTTAGAGTTGCGCATCGGGATAAACTAGTACCCAGAGGATATAAACGTAGGTTCATTGGATATCCTGATAATTCCATTGGATATCAAGTCTACTATTCCGAGCAATGAAATGTATTTGTTGTTCGTTTTGCCACTTTTCTTGAAAATGAATTTTTGAGAAATAGTGGGAATTGTAAAAAGATTGAACTTGATGAGTTTGATCCCAACATTAAGGAACCTGAGATGGAACTAGAGATCCAATTAGGAGAAGGATCTACAACACAGGTTCTACATAAGTCAAATAGAATATCAAGGCCTCCTAGAAGACTGTTTTTAACATCTGATACGAGCTTTAATGTTCTCCTCTTGAAAGAAACAGATCCGACTACATATAAAGAAGAGATATCAGATATCGATTCGGGAAAATGGTAGGAAGCCATGAAATCCGAGATAGATTCTATGCATGACAATCAAGTATGGGACTTAGTTGAACTTACTGAAGGAGTTAAACCTATAGATTGTAAATGGGTTTACAAAAGGAAGCGAGGGCCCGATGGAAAGTTGGAAACCTTTAAGGCCCGACTGGTAGAGAAAGGTTACTCAAGGTCCTGTGATTGAATATGAGGAAACTTTTTCACCAATAGTCATGCTAAAATCTATTAGGATTCTTTTATCCATTGATGCATATCACGATTATGAGATATGGCAGATGGATGTGAAAACCGCTTTCCTAAATGGATTCCTTGACGATGATATCTATATGGAACAGCTAGAGGGTTTCTTATCCAGTGAGACTTCAAACTTGGTTTGTAATCTCCAAAAATCTATTTATGGACTTAAACAGATTTCCCGAAGTTGGAATTGTCATTTTGATGAGATAATTAGATTATCTTGATTCATCAAGAATGGGGAAGAACCATGTGTTTATAATAAAGTTAGTGGGAGCAAGATAATTTTCCTAGTCTTGTATGTAGATGACATTCTTATCATTGTGAATGATATATGATTGATGTAAAATGTGAAAGCCTACCTTTGCAAGAACTTCTCCATGAAATATATGGGTGAAGCTCCATATATATTATAAGGCTATACCAAGATAGAGTAAGAAAGCTTATAGGGTTTTCGCAATCGACGTACATAGATAAGATGTTAGAAAGGTACAATTTTACCAACTGCAAGGCAATAACTGTACCTTTCCGATACGATATACATCTTTCAAAGAAAATGACACTTTAGACTAAGAAAGAGAGAGTTAGAATGTCTAACTTGTCATATGCTTCTTGTATTGGAAGCATAATATATGTTATGCTATGTACAAGGTCTGACATCAGTTTCAGCGTCAGTGTGACTAGCCGATATCAATCTGATTCAGGTAATGATCATTGGACAGCCGTGAAACATATCCTGAAATATCTTAAAGGTACTATGGATAATTTTATGATATATGGAGAAGATGAGCTACAAGTTAAGGGTTATTTAGACTCCGACTTCCAGGGAGATCCAGATGATAAAAAATCTACATCATGTTACATATTTACCCTTAACGGTGGTACGGTTAATTGGCGATGTTCAAAGCAAGGATCAACAACTGATTCCACCACTGAGGCAGAATTTATAGTGGCTTCGGAAGCTGCTAAAGAAGCTGTATAGATTAGAAATTTTATCAGATAACTTGGCTTTTTATCTAGTATTGGGGATTTGATCCCATTGTACTGTGATAATAGCGGAGCTATTGCGCAAGCTAAGGAGCCGAGAGCGCATTCCAAGTCTAAATACATGTAAAGAAAATATCGCGTAATTAGAGAGATAATTGAACGAAAACACATAGTGGTCTTGAAGTTTCATTGACTAGACAACATAGCAGACCCACTTACTAAGGTCATACCTCCTAAATTATTCGATAAAATATATGGAGGAGATGTGACTGCGGTACCATCTAGATTGGCACTAAGCAAGTGAGAGTTTGTTGGAGTTGGTGCTTAGAGTGCCAATCCAAATTGTATATTTTATTATTGATTAATAAAATAACTACATTTTTCGTTTTATACCTTATTAATGGTATTGTCATTATGCGTATTAGATTGATGTATAGATATGCTAAGAATGACATCGACCTTTGAATAGTTTTGACACTAGGTGTAAACTATTCTTAAAGTAAATATTTCTAGTCGTTGGTTTTGGAAAACAGTCGAATTCCTATAACCTAGAAGACTAGCACATGTCGTATATTGGAATTGGAGTTTCAATGGCTTAACCTGATGTACCATGAGTTTTGGAAACTCGTATAGACATGTGGGTATTCGTTGAAGCGAATACTGAATGACTCACATGTGATTCCTAATAGTTGGAAGTACATACCACTATCAATAGGATTCTTCTCGAGTGGAGTAGCAAATGAAATCCTTTGACAATAGGATAACATTGATTTTGTGTGAGATCCTCCACACTTTGATGCCATGTATGTTAGAAACCTTTCATGGTCTGACCTCTAGATGTTCGTTGGGTGTGGACCGATGCACTCAGTAATCAAGTGCGAAGCAAGATAGGATCCGTCGGCCCGTATGTGTACCATAAGGGGTTTAGGTACCTATGTTAGTAAAGTCACGATTCTTAAAGATTTTGGCCAAAGCTGATCACCTAGGGTGGATCACATCAGTTGTAAAGAATCGTGGACATGTCGACATGAGATGTGCACCTTGGAAACTTGACTGTGTATTCTAAGTTTCCTAAGCACAACTCGGATAACCTACGATAGAGGAATTTTTAAATATATGTGATGACCTCGACTTGTATAGTTCAGAAAAGTCGTTCGTGTTCTTCACGAATTCGGAGGTGGCCGAATTACGTATATATTAGTTAGGCTTATATAACGAACGTGTCTGAACTTAGAGAGTCCCCATATGAAGTGTACTCGTTGAGCACTTGGGTAGCCGATTATTTTTTATAAAAAATAATATTCGATATTATAATTATCAACTAAGATAATCAAGTATTATTGGATAACATTGATTATTTACTTTGATCTAATTGGATTAATTTAATAATTACACAATGACTTAATTGTAAAATCATAATTATCTCTACCATTTGAGGATATTATGGTAATTGTAAGTATGTAATAATATGTGGTTTTGGCTTGATTTAATTGGATTAAATCAAAGTGACAAACATTGAACTAATCCATTTCTTAATCATTGGCTTGATTTAATTGGATTTAATTAAAGTGGGAGACAATGGAGATTAGTCACACCTAATTATACATATTTGGACTAATTGGATTAAGCCCACTTAAAATTTGATTAGAACTTTTATTAATTAAAAATTGCATAAGTTTTGCTATAAATAGCAAGCTTAATGAAGGTTTTAATTATAAGTACAAGCATAAGCGAAAGCTTGAGTAAGCTATAAACAAGTAATTCTTGAGAGATTAGCCTAAGTTAGAGAAGTGTTTAGAGAAGCTTGTAAGGTCTCCAAAATATTTCGTTAAGGAGAAATCAAGATTAGATCTTGAAGTGAAGCTTGTTAGCATTGGAAATCAAGGTTGGATCTTGAAGTCAAACTTGCACACCTTGGAGGTTCTCCAACAATTTCAACAAAGAGAATTAGATTGGATCTTGCATCAAGATTACTAGGTAATATTTGATCTTCTCCTAAGCTATGTTTATTTGTGTATTAGATGCATGATCACATAGCTTAATGTTGAAATAAGACTAATCAATTGTGTTAAGATACTTTAGAAGTATAAACACAACATGCTTATGTATTAGGTCAAAGATGTTCATATTGGACATGGAACAATTAATAAGAGTTTGGAACTCTAGATTAAAGCTTAGAGCTATGGCTACCATTCTAAATTCACTTGATCACCTTTAGGTGAACTAGAATTGTTCATGAGACATTTCTAATTGGGATTCTAAAATGGTTCGTAACTAGATTCGAACAAATGCATATAAGTATTTATAATACATGTATGCTAGTTGTAAAACATTTTTTTATGGTTGTTATGAAGTTAAAATTGGATTTTAAGTGCATTTGAAGTATTGGGCGAAAATTGGAAGTGTTTAGTAATGTTTTGAAATGAAAAATCATTCACTGCCTGATATGCGTCGCGACATAAACCCTTTTACGTCGCGACGCATCGCCGTTCATGTTCAGCATACTCTCGGCATTTTGGGTTGTGTCGCGACACAAACCCACTTGCGTCACGACTCCCAGACCTGATTCATACTAAAACTTGTTTTTCTCCGTTCCTGAGCTTCCGGACTCCGATTGGGTCCCTATTTTTTCCTACGGACTCATATCGGAATTTAGTTTTACATAAAAATATTTTAAAATACACATATCCTTGATATCTATGGGTTAGACCCATTTTCACTGTCTGAGTCACCGATCCGACCCTAGGGGTTCCACAACTGCCCCAATATATATATATATTCCTAGTCATTGGTTTTGGAATACGGTCGAATTCCTATAACCTAGAAGACTAGCACATGTCGTATATTGGAATTGGAGTTTCAATGGTTTAAACCCGATGTACTATGAGCTTTGGAAGCTCGTATAGACATGTGGGTATTGGTTGGACCGAATACTGATTGACTCACAAGTGATTCCTAATAGTTGGAAGTACACACCAATGTCAATAGGAATCTCCTCGAGTCGAGTAACATATGTCATCCTTTAATTACAGGATAACGTTGATTTTGTGTGAGATCTTCCACACTTTGATGTCATGTATGTCAGAAACCTTTCATGGTATTGCCTCTAAATGTTCGTTGGGTGTGGGCGATATAGTCGGTAATCAAATACAAAGCAAGATATGATTCGTCGATCCGTATATGTACTATATAGGGTTTAGGTATCCATGTGAGTAAAGTCATGATTCTTAAAGCTTTGGCCAAAGTCGATCACTTAGGGTGGATCACAACATTTATAAAGAATCGTGGACATGTGGACATGAGATGTGCGCCTCAGAAACTTGACAGTGTATTCTATGTTTCCTAAGCACAACTCGGATAGCCTACGACGAATGAATTATTAAACATATGTGATGACCTCGACATGCATAGTTTAAAAAGATCGTTAATGTTCTTCGCGAATTTGGAGGTGGCTGAATTGCGTACATATTAGCTAGGCTTATATGATGAACGTTTTTGAACTTAGAGAGTCCTAATTGTTAGGGTTGGTGCTCAGAGTGCCAATCCAGATCGTATTTATGTCCGACTCATAAATACGAACAATGTTTTTTTTCCATAATATTACTTATTTAATGGTAGCACCTCTTGTCTTTTTTACACATATTCGATCTAATTGTGATTAGATATCTAATTATGAATAGATTGAAACTAAATCTTATTTAGTGATACGTGTATATTAGACAAAGACCCTAAGATTTACAATGTAGTGCGCAGTTACAATGTAGTTTGTAATTGACATTGGAAAGTGTCACTATAAGTTGTATATCCTTAAATAAAGTTCCTGGTCAATATTTGCTAACACGGGTCGGTTAGTAAAATTCGCTGAGACCAGTACATGTCGTATATCGTAACTTGGTCCGATGGTTTATCCCAATGAACCATGAGTCTCGGGAGACTCGTATAGACATGTAGGTGTTTATTTGATAAACATTGAACGACTCACTGAAGATTTCCTAATATATGGTACACCAATATCAATAGGAATTTTCTCGAGTTGAGCGAGCATAGTGATCCTTCGACTTGAGATACCACAATGGATATATGAGTTATCCTCCACACTTTGATGACAGTCACGTCACCGATCTATTTAGATAATACCTCCGCCTGTTCGTTGGGTGTGGACTGATGCTCATGATATCCAGTGTGTATTAAGATAGAATTCGTCAGTCCTGTGTGCAGGGCATAGGTATCCTACACATGCTTGCGATCTAGTAAATCCATGGCCATGGTATAACTTCGGAAGCAAGTTCCGAGTGTTATTTAAAGATTATAAATTTGAAAGTCGACTATGTTATACCATAAAGATTTGACGTTCTTATCTATATATCAGGTATAATATGGATAACCTGTGACAGAAGGATTATACGTATGTAATGACCTCGACTTGCATAGTTTAGCGAGATTATCTGTGGTCGTCGTAATTCATGAGTGGGTGAATTATGGACACGAAATTGGATTTCGTGATGGATAAACCTAAACTTAGATAGTCTCATAATATGAAGTGTACTCATTGAGCACTTGGGCAATGCGTTATGAATAATACAGATTATTCATAATACTTCATCGGATTAAAAGAGTTCATTCGAATAATTTAAACGGTTAAACGAAAACATATGCATAAGGGCATTTTTGGTCAATCGTAATTATTGTGTATTTGTATTTGATACATAATTTGATTAGATACACATTAATTAATTGTAAAATGAGACTTTGACACATGTCATTAATATATGTATTTGTTATTTAATGTAAATAAAAACACATATATAATAATAATTATATTAATTAATTATTTAGATATTTAAATGTTAAATATTTGAATAATTAAATGATATACATTTTCATAATTTTTATGAAAAATATTTGATTATTATTGGTTACAAATGGCGTGATTTTATTAAGCTTTAAGTGTGCAAATTTGATTTTTCAAATAAAAGCTTATTATATTTAATTGAATTAAATTGCAAAATTGACAAAAATGCCCTCCTAAAGTCGGTTAGTCTTCTCTTTAAGTTGAAAATTTTTGTTTTCTTGATTATTCACTCTTCCATGGACAAAACTTCAAAAGAAAAAGGGGTCTCAAATTTGTTTGATGAAACAAAAGAAGAAAGTAAAGGAAAAACAAGAAAAAGCTTATGAAAATTGAAGATTAAAAGGTAATCTTTAATATTATTGAGTTTAGAAATTTAGTTTCTTGTTCTTATGTTCCTAGAATAGTTCTAGGGTTTTCTTTACTTGTTAAAATTGG
>SKCR01009476.1:0-23584 GCA_019454045.1 Zanthoxylum bungeanum
CACAAGCAAGGGATCAAAAGAGGTGATAGGGAAACCATCAAAGAGCTTGGAATACAAGAGCTTGGAGCTTCAAGTCTTCTTCCTCCTCTTGGCCGAATCTTCCAACACTTGGAGCTTCCACCATTTGATCATCTTCTTCATCACATAGCTTGTAAGTATGATTCCGCCATGCTTCAAGTCTTTTATATATATTCATTTATAGTATTTCATGATGCTTAATCTTTCCTTGGGACATATTATAGAAACCAACACGATCTGCGAACGGAAAACGGGACGAAAGTCACTATTTTAACCGTAGATACCTAAGTTTAGGAACTACCCTTCGGGTGTGTATTTGAATTAGGAAACTGTTAAAATGTAACTAGTTTGACAAGAAACATTATCTCTATATCAGTGTTTAACCCGTTGCGGGTGTACCTTTATATTCTAGAACACTAAAGTGTTTTATTTTATAAAGATAGATTTAGATAAACACGTTAGATGTGAATAACAGTATTTATATTTTGAATAAAATAAATCTCAATGTATGACATGACAAACAAATAGCTCAAACTGAATTAATCAGTTGAGACTTATAAGTGGCATTGTTGTCTGGGACACAATTAAACAAGACTCTTATATCCACACTTTCGAAGAGTGGGTACTAGGACAGATTTGATTCCATTCAAACAATGTCTACGAATCTAGTTTATTGGGCAAAATGCCTAACACCTTTACTTGGTAAAAGTGAAAATGCCATCGATCCGTTAGCCCTCGTTCATAGTGACATAAGTGGGCCCATATCTAACTAGGCTAGAGGTGGATATGAATGTTTCGTGACCTTTACGGATGTGGCATCGCGTTATGGTTATATGTTTCTTTTGAAACACAAATCGGAAACTTTTACAGTTTCGACACGAAGTAGACAAATAGATCGGCTAAAGTATTAAACCGTCACGGTTAGACCATGATGAATATATTTAAACAATAAGTTTCTTAAATACTTGAGAGAGTATAGTATTTTTCAATGAGGACTCCTCCCGGAACACGTCAATTTGACGGTGTGTCCGAACAGAGAGAACGAATTCTGTTGACATGATAAGTTAAATCATGAGTCGCTCTGGCTACAATTTCCTTCAAGGGATACGCATAAACGTGCAAAACGTTTTTTGAATAAGGTTCCATGAAAACCTGTTAGACATATTTGATATTAGATACGAACAGGAAAGAAACTAGGTTTTTCTCATTCCTGAAGATTTGGGAATGCTAAGCATATGTTTGGATGATATCAAACTAGAACCCAAATCGGATAAGTGCCTAATTGTGGGTTATCCTAGTGAAACCAAAGTATAGTACTTATACAACTCACATGAGAACAATGTAATTGTTGCTCGCCATGCGGTTTTCCTAAGAGGAATACCTATATGCAGTGGTAAGTGAGAGGAAAGTAAAACTCGATGAAAATCAGAGTAATACTATTCCAGACACCGATTCCTTAATGGAACACAAATAGTTCATCAAGGATGAAACTATACCAATAATCTTCGAATACACAAGAACCACGTAGGTCGGAGAGAGTCAGAAAACAACCTGGGGTATGGGTTTCTGATCTCACCTCATAAAGATGTCAATCTTATTGAGGAATACGAACTGAATACGTATGAGGAAGTGATACAAGGTATCGACTCCCTATTATGGCAAAGTGCCGTGATGTCCGAAATGGATTCCATGTATACCAACCAGGTTTGGACATTGGTTGATGTACCAGAAGGCATTATGCCTATTGGTATTATATAAGTCTTCAAGGAAGACATACATGGAAGGCAACGTACCAACGTACTAAGCTAGGCTTGTAGCGAAAAGGTATCATTATCAACATTGTGTCGATTACGACGAAACCTTTTACTCGTTGCCATGGTTAAATCCATTTGGAAAATGCTTGCTAATGCTGCATGTTTCATTTATGAAATATGGCAGCTGAATGCCAAAATCGCTTTCCTTAAAGGAAACCTTTGGAGGATGTTTACAACATCCTGACGGTTTTGTCGTACCAAAACGAGCAAACAAGGTTTGCAAGTTATTCGATCCATGGATGGATTGAAGCAAGAATAACGTTCTTGGAACTATCGTTTTGATGTAATCATAATGGGTATGATTTAATTCAAAATGAAAATGATTCTTGTGTATATAAGGAATTTAGTGGGAGCGCACTGACAGTGAATGTCCTAAATAATGATGACATATCATTTCTTGGAAATGATATTCCCATAATACAGTCAGTGAAAGCTTGGCTTCATGAAAATTCTCCGTAGAATTCTTGGAAGACAAACTTTATTCTAGGAATAAAGATCTACTGGGATAGATCTAAAGGTTGTTAGCACTCTCAGAGAACTCATACATTGAAATAAATATACGAACCTGGGTGTCTCATATACTTGAGCATATGGAGTCACAATCGGGCCAATCCAAGTGATAGTCCCTGGATTGATGTTAAGAATATCCTTTAGCATCTTAGATGAACTAAGGATGCTTTCTTATACTATGGAGAATGAGAACTTGAAGTGACTGGGTTCACTGCTGCAAGTTTCATAACCGATAAAAATGACTATAAGTCGTAGTAATGGTACTATAAAGTTTGAATAACAGAATATTGAGCTGGAAATCTTCCAAGCAAGATACCGTTACTGAATAAACAACAAAAGTGGATTATTGCTGCAGCTGAGGCAGCAATAGAAGCCTTCTGGATTGATAATAATCTAATTAGATTAGATATAGTTCTGTTAGCAGCTGAGCTAAGCTACATCATAGGCTAAAGAATTAATGGTCTCATCAACGATCCAGCTATATACTTCAAATATTCATCTGATTCGTTCGGATCATACATCGTGGCGATGTGATGAACGAATAAATCGCATCAGATGATAGTCATGCAAATCCACCGACGAAAGCATTTTCTTCAGCAGAAATTTGAGCAAACCGTACATAGTTCGGGTGTAGGACACTTGAGTGATTGACTATAGGCAAGTGGGAGATTGTTGGACAGTTATGGCCCATACCATCACTATTTGTACAGATCATGGTGTTGGTGTACAAATTAACTATGTGACAAAGGAAATTGCTCTTTTATCATTTGTAATTAGATTACCAAGATGTATAAATGATAGAAGGTCCATATGATTAGTTCCAGATTGATAACATATGAGACACTATTAATCCATGAAGGTCTAATCATTAAATATCCTAAGTCGTAGTATTATCGAGATTGGACATCGATAATGCGGAATAGACTAGTATTGCAATTGTGCGTGTTATGGGAGCATAACGACATAGTTCTCATATATTTGGGTATATGATACTCATGCAAGTGTAATAGAAGGTTGTGTTTACCGATGGTACAGAAACAACTTCACTCTGGATAGACCCCTCGGAATTCCATTGGTAGTATGACTATGTGTCTATGGAAGTCCGAATCAGGGTAGGTGTATTTGGTCTTAACTTGAGACTTACACCGCTAATACTTGCGACAATCAATACGCTTTGGTTTAGGTCGTCCAGGGCTTTAACAGTATTTTGTACGCCTCTTCTGGGTATATTGAGAATTATAGTGTATTGGGTGTGATGTCGAGATGGAAGTATCACTCCAGTCATAGTGGAGATGATGATCACGTAGGATACGAAACTGGTTCTCTTATATGCTGCCAGCTATCGGGATATTATGACTAGGTCATGTTTATCCGATTATTGAGACTAGTTACCAGAGATCCGATATGTGATTCGTACGGGGCAGATACATTTCCAGCCTCATGCATTGCACGTGACATCAGATGCTGGATCGAAATACGCAATACTACGTATACTACGCCTGATATAGATCACATATTCCAGTAAGAATATTTTTGGAGAATTGGGTAGGCACGGTGCTTTGCTAGAAGCCAACAATGTCTTGTAAATCGGTAAAAATGTAGTACTAGGTACTTACGTGTTCGGATAGTCCAACGACCGTATTTACTGCCAACATATCCGGGGATCTCATGGGTCGCTTCCTGAAGATTCACCAATGACGTATGACTCGCACTTTATTAATCTGGGATTAATTAGATGAGAGAAATTAATCTGGGATTAATTACAGAGATATTTTATCTAGGATAAAATATTATTTAAAGAGAGAGAACGATTAATTTGGAATTAATCGATAAATTAATATATTCGAATATTAAACAAAATTGGATTTCGACGCGGAATTAAAATTGGATTTTAATTAGGGCAAACGAGTTAATTTAGAATTAATTCGTTAGCAATGTGAAGTAATTTTTTTGCTAGGCATAATTATTTAATTATGTTGTAACAGAAAATTTTGTTAATTTGGAATTAGCGAACCCGAGCCCGGAGTGTTTGCGGGCCCACTCGCATTTCGAATTCATTGCGGCCCACAAGTTACATCAAGCGTCAAATCACTAATCAATCGATTGATGTGATGTCTAGTAACTTTGAGTGATTTGACAACTTGTCATGAGTGATTGATGGTGGTAGTTGGAAAGCTTTAATGCTTGTACCTTTTGACTTTTGGAAATTCAAAATATGGTATATGTTTTAATTGATTTTGGAAATTAATTAACCAAACACACTCTCCTCTCTCTTTCCTTCTCATCTCTCTCGGCTTAGGCCATTTTTCTTCCCTATTTTCACTGCAAATGCCGTGAGTTATAGGAGAAGCATATGAAGTTTTGCAGTAAAATTTCCGGAGTGCTAGCACGCTTTAAGGGTCTTGCGAAGGTGAAAGGGAAACCGACTTGTGAGCATGGAATCAAAACTCAAAGCTTGGAGCTTAGAGGACCATCCATGGCCGAATTTTGGAAGAGCACAAAAAGCCCACTGCCGTGAGCATCATAGAGGAGGAAAAGATTTTTTTTATGTTCATCGCATCGCTCAACCGATCATTGTAAGTATTCCGCAACTTCTTTGAGTATTCGAATATGAGTTTCATTACTTGAAAATGATCCTTGGGACTTAGTAGAAACCCAACATAAGGGACATCATATTGTTTCATGGAAAACAATAGTTTATATGGAAAAGTTTCTTTGATTGTCAGTTCATTGCGAGCTGTGTCTCCATTCTCAAGCCTCGATAAGTGATCTGCCACTTGGTTTTATGCCATTTTCCTGTCTCAGATCTCCACGTAAAATTATTGTAGTAGAAACACCCAACAGATCAATCTAGGTTTGGCATCTTTCTTCGTGATCAGGTATTTGATTGATGAATGATCTGTGTAGACCACCACTTTGGGACCCAGCAGATAGGAGCGAAATTTATCAAAAGCAAACACAACTGCAAGCAACTCATTTTCAGTGGTTGTGCAGTTGAGTTGTGCTTCATTCAGAGTTCTATTGGAGTAGTAAATGGTATGGAAAACTTTTGCTTCGCGTTGTCCCAAAACAGCACCTATAGCAAAGTCACTAGCTTCGTACATCACCTCAAATAGAAGGGTCCAGTCTGGTGCTAATATGATGGGGGCAGAGACCAGCTTTTGTTTCAAGATCTCAAAAGCTTTGTGGCATTCTTTGGTGAAGTTCAAAGGCACATCTTTCTCCAGCAGATTGCACAGAGGTTTAACAATCTTGGAGAAGTCTTTGATAAATCTCCTGTAAAATCATTCATGTCTGAGAAAGCTCCGAATCACTTTGACCAATGATAGTGGAGGTAGTGTTGGATAATTATGACCCATAACATCACTATTTGTAAAAGACATTGTGGTTTTTGTATATAAATGATAAAAGTCCTTATGATTAGTTCCAGATTAATAAGATATGAGACAATATCAATCCACTAAAGGTTTAATCATTAAATATCCCTAGTTGTAGTATTATCGAGACTGTACATCGATAATACGGAATAGACTTGTATTACACTTGTGCTCATTATGGAAGCGTAACAACATAGTTCTCATATTTTGGGTAATGGATACTCATGCAAGTGTAATAGGAGATAGTTTACCGATGGTACAGAAACAGCTTCACTCTGGATAGACCCCTCGGAATCTCATTGGTAGTATGACTATGTGTATATTGGGAATCCGAATCAGGGTAGATGTATTTGGTCTTAATCTGAGACTTGCATCGCTAATACTTGCGACAATCAATACGTTTTGGTTTTGGTCGTCCGGGGCTTTAACAGGTTCTGTGTACGCCTCTTCTGGGTTTATTGAGAATCATAGTATATTGGGTGTGATGTTAAGATAAAAGTATCACTTCAGTCATATGGAGATGATGATCATGCAGGGATACATAACTAGTACTCTAATATGTTGCAACTATCAGGATAATATGACAAGGTCATGATTATCCTATTAAAGAGACTAGTTGCTAGTGATCCGATATATACTTCGTAAGGGGCAGACATAATTCCAGCCCCAAGCCTAATATGTGACATCCGATACTGGATCGCAATACGCAATACTTAGTATAATACGTCTGATATAGATTATGTATTCCTTAAAATAATATTTTTGGAGAATTGGGTAGGCACGGTGCTTTGCTAGAAGCCAACCATGTCTTGTAAATCGGTAAGAACGTGGTACCGGGTACGCACGTGTTCGGATAGTCCGACGACCAAATTTACTGCCAACATATCCAGGGATCTCATAGGTCACTTCCCGAAGATTCACCGATGATGTTTGACTCGAGCAGAATTAGTCTGGGATTAATTATGAGAGAGAAAATTAATCTAGGATTAATTACGACAATAATTTATCGGGATAAAATTCGAATAGTAGAGAGAGAACGATTAATTTGGAATTAATCGATTAAATAATATATTCGATATATTAAATGAAATTAGATTTCATAGCGGAATTAAAATTGGATTTTAATTCGGGCGAACAAATTAATTTAGAATTAATTCACGAGCGACTTTCTAATAATTTTGTGAGGCATTATTATTCAATTAAATTTGATTTAATTAAGTCACAACAGAAAATTCGTTAATTCGAATTAATGAATCCGAGCCCGAAATAGTTTTGCGGGCCCACTCTAATTTTGAATTTAAAGTGGGGCCCACCTAGTCACATCACTAGTCAACTTTATTTAGCTTTTGGTTGATAGAAGTTGGTAGTTGGTGTTAGCTTGTAAGTTACACAATCTTTATTTGATTTGATTTGTGTAAGACATTTACCAACTTTGGATATTTGGTATTTGATAATTGATTTTGGAAAATCAAAACAAGTTACACACTCTCTCATTCCTCACAATTGCCGAAATTCTTCCCTCTCTTTCTCTCAAATTGGCGTGAACCTAGGGTTCATGGGTATTGATTTTTTGCTTCAAAAATCTTGATTGCTAGCACAATAAATGAGTCTACAAAGGTGATAGGGACACTACCATGGAGTTTGGAATCAAAAGAAGGCTGAGGCATTTCTCAAAGGAAAAATTTTCAAACTTTTCCAAAATAAGCATGTTATGTGTAATTATTTAAGTCATTTTCAAAATAAAAAAATAAAAAAATAAAAAAATTAAAAATTGTCAAACTTCCACCAGACATGCTTGCATGTTTTGTGGAGGATTTGGTAGATGATTTGGTGTCATGTTTGGTGCCATGTTTGGTGGAGCAATTGGTGGAAGCCTTTAGATTTACCTATAAATACCAAGCTAAACTTTGTAAATTTTTCATGCTTTCTTTGGAGGAATTTCTCCATGAAAACCTAAAGGAAAGTATCTTATATATTTATTTAAGTTTTCTTGTATTTTTTTTTATTTAATTAATAAAATTTTGTGTATTTTCATTTACAGCATGAGCAGGTAATCTCATTCTACTGGGGTGAAAAGGTGAGACTTTTAATATAATTAATTAGATTAATCTCTCTTATTTTAATTAAAATTTGGATTAATTATTTACCGCCTATATGGTCGGTTTTACATTTCAGACGTAGTTTCCACATATATGGTCGGTTTAGGTAATAACCTTGTTACCGCCTATATGGTTGGTTTGATTTAATTAAGACAAATGAAATTACCTCATTTATGGTCTGGTTAAATATAATTAATTAATCGGTAAATATTGACAATAAGAGAGATTTCTAATTTTGAAATATTAAAAGTGGGTCCTCTAACCCCATTATTTTTTTTCATTATTGTAATTTTATTTTTATTTATCTCCAAGTTATTTTTTTATGATGTTTTGTTTATTTAAGTGTTTAATAATCCTAAGTATGTTTTGTAACTAAACAGATTATCTGTGGTTGTGATGAATTCCAATATCACCGGTTTATAAGGGGTTATTTAGTATCTTGGGTAATATAAAGGTTTATTTATTAAGTCTTAAGCTTAATGCTTCTTGTTAACTGGCCATTAATAAGATTGATCTGGTAAACTTAAAATAAACTTGACAGATGAATTTTAGGTCTCAGCCTTAGACTTAATAGCCCACGATCTCCCTTAAAGATTAGATACCCCTTAATAGATTTCCTTCCAGGATAGACATGTACCTGTCGAGATGGGGTAGCCACAATTGGAACTTAATCTTAATGAATTCAGGTAACTTGATTAACAATTAGGTTACACTGGGTATTTGCATCTGACCATCGACAAAGGCTTTTGTATAATTTTGTGTTCCAGGTTAATAAACCAATAAAGTGCACAAACATAAGATAACCACTTCATCTTTAAAAGATATTGGAAGGATTCACAACCCTAGATAGTTTAATAATATTGAATTTTCTTTTAATTTACATTCGTACTATTGTATTTACTTGTTTTAGTTTAAAATCACCATCTAATCTACAACCAATCTATTAGATACTCGTAAACATTTGGCTTCATAAATTAATAGCTTAAGTATTAAGTCCTCGTGGGATCGATACTTTTTATACTACTTGAGCTATACGTGCGCTTGCGTTATACGTGTGTGATCACGCCGGTCAAGTTTTAGACGCCATTGCCGGGGACTTATTTATCTTTTACTATTAATTTTGGGCTTGTATACCTTTACTTGTGTCTAATTTTTCTTTTATTTATTATTTCTATTTTCTTGTGTTTCAGGTTCTCAGACACTACATGAGAAGAACCAGAAGCTTTGAAATTCGTTCGCTTGACCCTGAAATTGAAATAACAATCAGACAGTTGATAAAGGAAAGGCGAGAAGGCCAAGAAGCACTGATGAACATGGAATCTGAAAGTTTGGAGGTTGTACCACCAATTCCCATTCGAGATAGAACTATTCTGGTGGTTGACGTCTTCATTTCATGTATTGTACTTCCTCTCTTACCAGCAAATGCGTGTGACATCAAAACATGCATCCAGATGATACAACAGTCAGTTAAGTCTGGGGGAATGCAACTGAAGATCCTATTGCCCACATTAGCAACTTCCTAGAAGTTTGCGACACTTTTAATTACAACCGAGCAGCTGAAGAAGCAATGAGACTGCGTGTTTTTCCATATTCCTTGAAAGATAGAGCTAAGGCTTGGCGACATTCACTACCAGCATGTTCCATCACAACTTGGAACACTCTAGCCACCAAATTCCTTGCAAAGTACTTTCCACCAGCTAGAGCTGCAAAGCTGAGGAATGACATCACATCCTTTGTGCAACATGACTTAGAATCCCTCTGCGAAGCTTGGGAAAGATACAAGGACTTCCTCAGAAATTGTCATCACCATGAGATTGCAAAGTGGCTACAAGTCCAAACCTTCTATAATGGACTTAATGGATTAATGAGAACCACAATTGATGATGCTGCTGGAGGAGCTTTAATGGCAAAACGAGAATATCATGTCTGGGACTAATTGAAGAAATGGCCAACAATAATTCATTGTGGCCATCAGAAAAGAGTATGATTCAACGAATCGCATAAATCCATAAATTCGGAGCTAACACAACAATGAATGCCAAGCTGGAACAGATGTGCAAATTCATAGAAACACTTAGCACGCAAGTTGTAAACATTGCTGGAGCCATAAGTTCACTATATGGAGGAGCACTAGAGACAAACCAAAATGATGAGATGGTGACTTATGTCAACAATTTCAACAGACAGATGAACAATCCATATTCCAACACCTACAACCCAAGGTGGAGGAACCATCCCAATTTCGTTCGAAGTAACAATTCAGGGTAAAGCAACAATCCACCACCCGGATTCCAACAGCAAAACAAAGGCCAGGAGTACAAAAAAGAACTAGGAATAATAGAAGTGCTTGCTCACTTGAAAATGTTAGAAGCAAAATATGACTCTCAAGCAGCATCATGTGATGCTATGTTTCAATCACAAGCAGCATTAATTCAAAGCCAATGAGCTTCTTTGAAAACTATGGAGAATCAAATGGGACAACTGGCCAATTCTCAGAGTGTTAGTGTCCTAGACATGCCAAGGATCTCTAAGACTGATTTATGTGTGAATAAATCAAAGGGAGTTACGGAATACTCACATTGATCGGCTTTGAAACTTTCTAAAAACTCCATGGATGTAGAAGCTCTAAGCTTTCTTTGTTGTTCCAAACTCATGGGTGAGTTTCCCTATCACCTTCAAGAGACTCCCAAGTGCTAGCTTGCTTGAAATTTTTGCAACAAAAATTTCCATGGGTAAGAGAGGCTCACGGTTTTTGTGTTGGATAAGAGAGAGGAATAGTTGATTTTTTGTTTTCAAAAAACTTAAATCAAAAGTTGACTTCCAAAATCATTTTAAACACATGTGTTTTGTGATTTAAAAGTTTCCTTTTAATTGCCAACTACTTCCATCACAAGTGTGACATGTGATGTAAGTTGATGGGTCCCACCCAATTTTAAATTCCAAATTTAAGTTGGCTTACACAACACACTTTTGGTCCGGTTTCGTTTAATTTGATTAAACGAATTTTCCGTCGTGACTTAATTAAATAATAATACCTAGCAAAATTATTACAAAAGTCGCTTACGAATTAATTCCAAATTAATTTGTTAACTTGAATTAAAATCCAATTTTAATTCCATATTGAAATCCAATTTTAATTAATATATCCGATATATTATTTTAGCCCAATTAAATAAATTAAATAGTAAAATCCAATTTAACTATTAAATTTACTTTGCTGATTAATTCCAAATTAATCGCGTTCTCTCTTCTTCATGAATTAATCCCAGATTAATTCATGATGCAATTAATTCCAAATTAATTCTTTCTCTGATAATTAATCACAGATTAATTCTTGCCGTAATTAATCTCAGATTAATTTTTCTCTCTCATAATTAATCCCAGATTAATTTTGTTCGAGTCAAATATCATCGGTGAATCTTTGGGAAGCGACCCAAGAGATCCCTGGATATGTTGGTAGTAAATACAATTTTCGGACCATCCGAACATGTGCGTACCCCGTACCACGTTCTTACCGATTTACAAGACATGGTTGGCTTCTAGCAAAGCACCGTGCATACCCAATTCTCCGGAAATATTCAACATGGAATAAATAATATGTATCAGTCGTAGTATACGATGTATTTCATATTACGATCCAGTATTGGATGTCATATGCTAGGCCTAGGGCTGGAATTGTGTCTACCACATACGAAGCATATATCGGATCACTAGCAACTAGTCTCTGTAATCGGATAATCATGACCTAGTCATATTATCCCGATAGCTGCATCATTTAAGAGTACTAGTTCTGTATCCCTGCGTGATTATCATCTCCATATGACTGAAGTGATACTTCCATCTTGACATCACACCCAATACACTACGATTCTCAGTAAATCCAGAAGAGGCGTACACAGAACCTGTTAAAGCTCCGGACGACCAAAACCAAAGCGTACTGATTGTCGCAAGTATTAGCGATGCAAGTCTCAGGTTAAGACCACATACACCTACCCTGATGCGGATTCCCATAGACACATAGTCAAACTACCAATGGGATTCCGAGGGGTCTATCCAGAGCGAAGCTGTTCCCGGTCCAACGGCTAACAAAACCTCATTTCAAACTTGCATAAGTATTCAATACTTCAATATATGAGAACTATGCCGTTAAGTTTCCATAACGCGCATAAGTGTAATACTAGCATATTCCGCAATATCGATGTCCAGTCTCGATAATACTACGACTATGGATATTTAATGATAAAAATTTTCGTGGATTAATACTGTCTCATATCTTATTAATCCGGTACTAATCATATGGACTTTTATCATTTATATATCCAAGTAATCCAATTACAAAATGATAAAAGAGTATTTTCCTTTGTCACACAGTTAATTTGTACAAGAACACCATGTCCTTTACAAATAGTGATGTTATGGGTCATAATTGTCCAACAATCTCCCACTTGGCCTATAGCCAATCACTCAAATGTCCAACACCTGAACTATGTATGGGTCGCTCAAACTTTTACTGAGAAACATCGTTCTTCAGCGGATTTGCAAGGTTATCATCTTATGTGATTTTTTCGATTATCACATCGCCACGATGTATGATCTCACGAATCAGATGAAACCGTTGAAGTACCTACTTGGATCGTTGATGAGACCACAATTCCTTAGCCTGTGCTGTAGCCCAGCTCAGCTGCTAACAGAACTACTCCTAATCCAATTAGGAATTTTATAGATCCATAATGCTTCTTTTGCTGCCTCAGCCGCAATAATGTATTCTGCTTTTGTTGTTGAATTGGCAACCGTATCTTGCTTGGAAGATCTTCACCTCACTATTCTGTTGTTCAAACAAAATATGTACCCTTATTGTGACTTATAGTCATCTTTATCGGTTTGGAAACTTGCATCGGTGATCCCAGTCTCCTCAAGTTCTCAATCTCCATAAATTAAGAAAGCATCCTTAGTTCCTCTAAGATACTTAAGGATGTTCTTAACATCAATCCAGTGACCATCACCTGGATCGGCCTGATTGTGACTCCACATGCTCAAAGCATATGAAACATCAGGTCACGCACATGTCTTTCAATGTACGAGTTCTCAGAGAGTGCCAATAAATTTTATATCTATCCCAGTAGATCTTTATTCCTAGAATAAATGTTGCATCTCCCAAGTTTTCATGGAGAATTTTAATGAAAGCCAAGCTATCACCGATTTTAATATGGGAATGTCATTGCTAAGAAGCAAAACATCATCAACGTATAGGACAATCATTGTTAGTGCGCTCCCACTAACCTTCTTATATACACAAGAATCATCATCGTTTTGAATGAAACCATATACCATTATGATCTCATCAAAACGTTGGTTCCAATAACGCAATACTTGCTTCAATCAATAAATGTATCGATTTAACTTGCAAACTTGTTTGCATATTTTGGAACAACAAAACCGTCAGGGTGTTGTATATGAACATCCTCCAAAAGGTTTCCATTAAGGAAAGTAGTTTTGATGTCCATCTGCCATATTTTATAATCGAAATATACAGTAATAGCAAGCATTATCCGAATGGATTTAATCATGGCAACGAGTAAAAGGGTTCATCGTAATCAACACCATATTGATGACGATACCCTTTCGCTACAAGCCTAGCTTTGTACGTTTGTTTGTTGCCATTCATATCCGAATGGATTTAATCTTGGCAACGAGTAAAAGGGTTCATCGTAATCAACACCATATTGATGACGATACCCTTTCGCTACAAGCCTAGCTTTGTACGTTTGTTTGTTGCCATTCATGTCTGTCTCCACCATGAAGACTCATTTGCTACCAATTGGCACAATGCCTTCTGATACATCAACCAGTGTCCAAACTTGGTTGTATACATGGAATCCATTTCGGACTTCATGGCACATTGCCATTTAACGGAGTCGATACCTTGTATCGCTACCTCATACGTAGTTGGCTCATTATCCTCAATAAGACTAATGTCTACATGAGGTGAGATCAGAAACCCATACCTCTTAGGTTGTTTTCTGACTCTCTCCGACCTACGAGGTTCTTGTGTATTAGAAGATTGTGGAACAGTCTCATCCCTGATGAATTGTTCATGTTCCATGATAGGATCTGTGCTAGGAACAGTATCACTCTGATTTTCATCGAGTTCTACTTTCCTCCCACTTACCACTGTATTTAGGAATTCCTCTAAGGAAAACCGCATGGAGAGCAACAAATATTTTTGTTCTCTTGTGGGTTGTGGAAATTGATTTCCCTAGGATAACCAATTACAAATAGGCACTTATCCGATTTGGGTTCTAATTTGGTACCATCCAAATGTTTAACATGTGCCCAGCATCCCCAAATCTTCAGGAATGAGAAACCCAGTTTCTTTCCTGTCCATATTTCATATGGAGTCTGTCTAACAGACTTTGTCGGAACCTTATTCAAAATAAGTATTGCATTGTTCAATGTGTATCCCGTGAAGGAAATTGGTAGCTCAGTGTGACTCATTATTAACCTTACCATGTCCAACAAAGTTCGGTTTCTCCGTTCGGACACATCACTCAATTGAGGTGTTCCGGAAGGAGTCCACTATAAAAGAATACCATACTCTTACAAGTAATCTTGAAACTCATTGCTTAAGTATTCTACACCACTGTCCAACCATAATATTTTTAATACTTTTGCCGATCTGTTTTTCTACTTCGTGTCGAAACTCTGAATTTATCAAAAGTTTCTGATTTGTGTTTCATAAGATACACATAACCATAATACGATGCAACATCCGTAAAGGTTACGAAGTATTCATATCTACCTCTATCCTGGCTAGATATGGGCCCACTACGTCACCATGAACGAGGGCTAACAGCTTGGTGGAACATACACCTTTATTGCTAAAAGGCGTTTTAAGCACTTTGCCTAATAAATAAGATTCGTAGACATCATATGAATTAAGATCAAATATGTCCAAGTATCCATTCTTACAAAGAGTGGATATATGAGTCTTGTTAATGTGTCCCAGAAAACAATGCCACTAATAAGTCTCATCTGATTTACTCAGTTTGAGCCTTTTGTTTGTCATGTTATATGTTTGAGATTCATTTAGATTCGAAATATAAATACTATTATTCACATCTAATGTGTATATCTCAATATCATCTTTATAAACAAAACACCAAGTGTTCTGGAACATAAAGATATACCCGCAACAGGTTAAACTAGATATAGAGATAATGTTTCTAGTCAAACTAGGTACATTATAATAGTTTTCTAATTTAAGTACATGCCCAAAGGGCAGTTCCAAAACTTAGGTTCCCACAGCCAAAACAGCGACTCTCGTCCCGTTTCGGACTCGCGGATCGATCTCATCTGAAGCCAGTCTCCTTCTAGTCAGCACATCCCGCACATCAGTACATATGTATGTACCACATCCAGTATCAAATATCCAATTTTTAAAACCAGTAGTGGACACGTTTATTACAATAAACAACATACCTGATGTCGGAGCCTTGCCCGCCTTCACTTCCTTCATGTCTGCCTTGTCCATACGGCAGTCACGCTTCCAATGACTCTGTTTGCCACAGTTTAGGCAGACATCTTTGGATATGTCCTTTGTCTTCCTAGAAGACTATGACGATTTTGCCTTTGCCCTTTTTTTTTTCTTTCAGACCCTCAGAAGCCTTCGGCCAAGCCTTGGCCTTCTGGGATGTCAAAGTAAGATGCGCCTTGCGCTTCTTGCCCTTTTGGAAGCTCTGGCTCAGCCTTATTGAGCATAGCCATTAACTCTCCAAGATTTTTCTCTTGGTTCATGATGAACCCGCCCCAGCATTCGGGCAGAGACTGTAAGATCAAATCTATGGAAGTCTCGGCCTCGTAGGTAATGCCCAACTAACCTAATTATTCGATGTCAGTAATCATCTGCGACACCTAGTGCTCGATAGATGTGCCCTCTGACATACGCGAGCGAAATAGCTTCTTTTGCAATTCGTACTTCTAAGATCTAAGGTTTGATCTATGAAGATTCTTTAATTTCAACATCATGGTATAAAGATCTAATCCTTAGTTCTGACGACGAAATTAAGGAGTCATTGCGGCAAACATAACGGATTGAGCATGAAAGTTATCATCACGATCAGTCTTCCTAAGCTCATGCTCTACTATTTTCTCAACTCCAGGCTCTGGGCCCGAGAGGTTTCTATCCAATAGAGTAACTTCTCAACCCCCAGGACTATCCTTAGATTCATTTCCCAATCTGGAAAATTTACGCCGTTAAAGACATTTTCACCAGGATTATGTCCCTTAACGCTAATCTTTCCAGCCATCTCGATTGTAATGGTCCAACTATCCAATCAACGATTTCGGGTACACTCAAAATGTAATGGCTATTATAGTCCAACTATATAACCAACTATAAATAAAGTAGTGTGTTGTACAGTCTAACTATTCAAAGAAAGAAATATACAATATTAGTCCAACTAATATATTTATAACAACGATAAATAAAATAAAATAGCGCGTTTAGCAAGTATTAAACGAAATTACAAATTTAATATTGGCCTTCCAATATTTTTCGGCGAGCCTCTAACCCTCTGTGGAGTACTCAGGAAACCTAATTTCCTAGTGGGTTAGGATCCCGTTAAATAACACACAACCTTGACTTTGGCCAACAAGCTGTATGAAACTTAACTAGGTAGATCTCTAAGATCAATTGGATCTCATCCAATTCCTAGATCCGGTAGGTGGAATTCCAAGTCCGAGATATATATCTAATATATATTTCCTAACCTTTTCCTCTGAATCAACTAAGCCTTGGCTTTGGCTCAACAAGCTTAATGATTCCAGTTAAGCATGACCCATTGACAGTGGGAAAGCTTCGTAATCCAAGTCGATGAACAAGAAGTGACCTTGACTTTGGCCAACAAGTCACAACTGCCCAAGACATGCGATATGGAACAAAGCTTTCGTGGTTCAAACACATCCGTGATGGACATTGATCTTGACTTTGGACAACAAACCAATGTCAATCTTGGATCTTGAGAGAGAACCACTCAATGGAAGGAAAACGCTTAATATTTGAGTGAGGGTTTTTCGTTTAAATAAGCAACTAATTTATTATCTTTGATTAGGTCTCATCATACACCCTTAAACATGCATTCTAAAAGTATAATAAGGCACAAATAAAATTAATAATGATATACGGATGGATATATAATATAATTTGTTCCTAGAACAAATCACTCTCTCTTTCCTCTCTCCCGCTAGCACTTTACATGCTTCTACCCAATTACATAACACTAAAAGAAACATCATTTACATTGAGGGGAATTGGTAAGAAGAGAAATACAAAGAGAATAGAAATAATAGGCTGGACACGCAGGTCCAATTTAATAATTCTAAATTTATTACAACAATTTCCAAAATTGCCCACACCCATCTAATATCCATCCGATATACATTATTCATACAAATACATCCAAGTATTCACACAAAGCATGTTATTCAATCAATCTAATCCAATTAATTAATCTTTGAATTAATGACCATCCAATGTTCAAACAACGATTTGATTCGCGCGAGTTCAACTCGTTTAAGAATAAATACTCAAAGTACGTATTCTTGATCTATATCAAACTACAATTTTAAATCCAATTTAAATTGTATCTAATACTAATTCATATTTAATTCCAAATTAAATAATTACACTTTTAATAGTGCCTTTTAGACTTGGATTCCAAATCCAATCTTCATGGGTCTCAAAGGCCTAATTAGTATCCAATACTATTCAATTAAAGTCTAATGGGCTTTAAATTAATTCTTTAGGCGTGGGCTTTGGCCAATATGGATCAAACCCAAAATGCCAAGGCCCAAATAGGAATCACCCTATGTCAAAAATAAATTTAGGCCCATTAGGCCCAATGAAATTTTTAAAGGCCCAATTGTCATATTTGGACTTTTATGGAAATGGTTTTAGGCCCACTTGGATACAACCAATTGTCCAAAACCAAACTTGGCCCAACCAAGCACATTAGCCAAATATAACAATTAAATTAATAAAATTCAAATTAAATATTAATCCAATTCAAGTGTAATTAACATAATTAATCAACCAATCTAATATTTCCAAAACACTAATTAATCAATTAATCATGCTCATTAATTCCAATTCATGTCCAACACAAATTGAAGCAAAATCAATTCTACAACATGCTTAGGCTCACGGCAATGGCAAAGAAATTATCATGCAATTTGATTTCATCTAATTAATTAAACAACATTTAACATACATTTCATGCCAACAACACATCTAATTACTAATTTTCAAAAAAATCACCATGAGCAAATACAAAGGTACATTCGACCATGTCAAATGAATTGGGGATTTTTGATCCAATCAATTTTTTTTTTCAAATCCTAAGATGCACAAATCCAATTCATCATCATCCAAACACAACCACACAAACAATTTAGGTAAATCAAGCTCTAAGCAAAAAAACCCAAATTAATGTCATGAACCCTAGAGTTCAAACCATGCTTAGATCTCTCTCTGGTACCATTTTTAGTGTCCTAGACATGCCAATGGTCTCTAAGAATGATTTGTGTGTGAATAAATCAAAGGGGGTTGCGGAATACTCACATTGATAGGCTTTGAAATTTTCTAAAAACTCCATGGATGTAGAAGCTCCAAGCTTTCTTCGTTGTTCCAAACTAATGGGTGAGTTTCCCTATCACCTTCAAGAGACTCCCAAGTGCTAGCTTGCTTGAAATTTTTGCAACAAAAATTTCCATGGGTAAGAGACGCTCACGATTTTTGTGTTGGAGAAGAGAAAGGAATAGTTGATTTTGTGTTTTCCAAAAACTTAAATCAAAAATTGACTTCCAAAATCATTTTAAACACATGTGTTTTGTGTTTTAAAAGTTGGCTTTTAATTTCCAACTACTTCCATCACAAGAGTGACATGTGATGTAAGTTGATGGGTCCCACCCAATTTTAAATTCCAAATTTAAGTTGGCTTACACAACACACTTTGGGCCCGGTTTCATTTAATCCGATTAAACGAATTTTCCGTCGTGACTTAATTAAATCTAATTTAATTAAATAATAATGTCTAGCAAAATTATTACAAAAGTCGCTTACGAATTAATTCCAAATAATTCGTTCGCTTGAATTAAAATCTAATTTTAATTCCGTAATGAAATCCAATTTCAATTAATATATCTGATATATTATTTTAGCCCAATTAAATAAATTAAATAGTAAAATGCAATTTAACTATTAAATTTACTTTTCCGATTAATTCCAATCGTGTTATCTCTTCTTCATGAATTATCCCATATTAATTCATGATGCAATTAATCCCATATTAATTCTTTCTCTGATAATTAATCCCATATTAATTCTTACCGTAATTAATCACAGATTAATTTTTCTCTCTCATAATTAATCCCAGATTAATTCTGTTCGAGTCAAATGTCATCGGTGAATCTTTTGGAAGCGACCCAAGAGATCCATGGATATATTGGCAGTAAATACGATTGTCAGACCATCCGTACACGTACGTACCCCGTACCACATTCTCACCGATTTACAAGACATGGTTGGCTTCTAGCAAAGCACCGTGCCTACCCAATTCTCAGGAAATACTCAACATGGAATAAATAATATGTATCAGGCGTAGTATACGATGTATTGCGTATTACGATCCAGTATCGGATGTCACATGCTAGGCTTAAGGATGGAATTATGTATGCCATGTTCGAAACATATATCGGATCACTAGCAACTAGTCTCTATAATCGGATAATCATGATCAAGCGTACACAGAACCTGTTAAAGCTCCGGAGGACCAAAACCAAAGCGTACTGATTGTCGCAAGTATTAGCGATGCAAGTCTCAGGTTAAGACCACATACACCTACCCTGATGCATATTTCCATAGACACATAGTCATACTACTAATGAGATTCTGAGGGGTCTATTCAGAGTGAAGCTGTTCCCGGTCCAACGGCTAACAGAACCTCCTATCACACTTGCATAAGTATCCAATACTTAAATATATGAGAACTATGTCGTTAAGCTTCCATAACGCGGACAAGTGTAATACTAGCCTATTCCGCATTATCGATGTCCAGTCTCGATAATACTACTACTAGGGATATTTAATGATTAAACCTTTCATGGATTAATAATGTCTCATATCTTATTAATCTGGTGTTGGATAATATGACCCATAGCGTCACTATTTGTACAGATCACGGTGTTGTTGTACAAATTAACTATGTGACAAGGAAATTGCACTCTCATCATTTGTGATTAGATCACCATATATGTATAAATGAAGAGAGGTCCATATGATTAGTTCCTGGATTGAGATGATATGAGACAGTATCAGTCCACGAAGGATTAATCATTAAATATCCCTAGCCGGAGTATTATCGAGACAGGACATCGATAATGCGGAATAGGCTAGTATTGCACTTGTGCGCGTTGTGAGGACACAACGACATAGTTCTCATATATATAAGTATTGGATACTTATGCAAGTGCGATAGGAGGTCGTGTTTCACCGATGGTACGGGAAACAGCTTCGGTCTGGATAGACCCCTCGGAATCCCATTGGTATTATGACTATGTGTCTATGGGAGGCCGAAATCAAGGTAGGTGTGTATAGTCTTAACCTGAGACTTGCATCGCTAATACTTACGATAATCGGTAGACTTTGGTCTTGGTGGTACAGGGCTTTAACCGGCTCTGCGTACACCGCTTCTGGGTTTATCAGAGAGTCGTAGTGTATTGGGTGTGATGTCGAGACGGAAGTATCACTTCAGTTATAGTGGAGATGATGTCACACAGGATACGGGATTAGTGCTCTTAAGTGCTGGCCAGCCATCGAGATATTATGACAAGGTCATGTATATCCGATTATAGAGACTAGTTACCAGACATCCGACATGTGCTTCGGACGGGGCAGACACTTATCCAGCCCCAGCCCTAGCACGTGACTATCCGATACTGGGCCGATATACACAATACTACGGTATACTACGCTTGATATAGATCTATATATTCCTGTAAGAATATTTCTGGAGAATTAGGTAGGCATGACGCTTTGCTAGAAGCCAACCTTGTCTTGTAAATCGGTATAAACGTAGTACGAGGTACTTACGTGTTCGGATAGTCCGACAAACGTATTACTGCCAACATATCCGGAGATCTCATGGGTCGCTTCCTGAAGATTCACCGATGATGTATAACTCGCATTGATTAATCTGGGATTAATAGTAAAGAGAGAAGATTAATTTCTAGAGAGAGAAAATTAATCTGGGATTAATTACGGAGATATTTTATCTCGGATAAAATATCGTTTAAAGAGAGAGAACGATTAATTTGGAATAATCGATAAAATAAATATTTGATATATTATTAGAAATTGGATTTCGACGCGAAATTAAAATTAGATTTTAATTCGGGCGAACGAATAATTTAGAATTAATTCGTTAGCGACGTGAATAGTGAATTCGCTAGGCGTAATCATTTAATTACGACGCGACGGAAAATTCGTTAATTTGGAATTAGCGAACCCGAGCCCGAGAGTGATTGCGAGCGCATTCGCATTTCGAATTCGAGTGCAGCACGCAAGTCACATCAAGCGTCAAATCACTAGTCGCGTCAATTGTCAAATCAATTGTCACTTTGAGTGATGTGACTTGACAACATGTCACTTTATTAAAGTGATGTGATGTGACTTAAAGGAAAAGTAGAAGTTGAAAAAGAAACTCTTGCTTTTTAATTTTTGACTTTAGTATTTAATGAAAAGTAAAAAAAGAATTGGTAAATGGTTTTTTAATTTTAGAAATTATAAAAACCTTTTACAATTTTATTTCTTTTTACTTTCTCTCTCTCTCTTTCACGCACTCTTCCTCTCCCTCTCTTTTCTCTTCTTCTTCACGGCTTCACTGCCGATTCTTCATCTTTTTCTTCTGGTTTGACCGAGCAAATGGAGAAGCAAGAAGATGAAGAAGTGCTACACACCTAGGGTTATATATGGGGATAGGGAAACGAATTGTGAGCATGGAAAAGCTTGAAGCTTGGAGCTTCAATGGTGACATCCATGGCCGAATGAACAAGGAGGAAAACCACCCAAAACCGAGCAGCCCACTGTCAAGGAGAGCTACTGCCGAACTCAATGGAGGACGAAAATGGCTTGTGTTCTTCTTCGCATCAAAACGACCATTGTGAGTATATTCCGCACCTCCTATGTTGTGTATTCATGCGTTTTCTTGCTTGATTTGTTGATCTTGGGACATATATTAGAACTCAACAATGGTATCAGAGTTATTATCAAGCATGAAACTTTTAGGGTTTGAAATTGGGGATAATCAATTGAAGCATGATTTGGTTGAATTGATTGATTAAGTATGCTTGTATGTTGATGAATTGAGATTGTGTGTGATCAATTTCATGAAATTGGATTGGATTCAATTTTCCCCAAATTTTGGGCATGACAAATTGGGTAAAATCAATTGAAGCATGATTTGGTTGAATTGATTGATTAAGTATGCTTGTATGTTGATTAATTGAAGTTGTGCTTGATCAATTTCAAGAAAATTGGATTGGATCAATTTTCCCCAATTCTTTAGGTTGAACATGTAACTTGAAATTGGGTAAAATGTGTTTGAGCATGTTTTAAATAAATTGGATGTTTAAGTATGCTTAAAACATGTTTAATTGAGATTGTGTGTGATCAATTTCAAGAAAATTGGATTGGATCAATTTTCCCCAAATTGGAGGCATGACCGAAATTGGAAGAACCCTAATGTCTTGGAATTAATTTGTTTTTTGATCATTGGATGACTTAAAACAATTGGGTAATGTTTTTTTTGAAGTTCAATTGGATTGAACTTTGATTTGGAACATTTTTTCCCTTTTAAAGTGGCTTGGCCGAATCTTAATGAACATGAAATTCATTGTGATTTTTTGTTTTAATTCATTGGATGAATTGAATTGATTTGGAAATGATGATTGTGGATTCAATTGGATTAAAACCGAATCGGATTGAAAAAACCCTAATTGCCGAGACTTGAAAGCATGTAAATTGGGTTTGATTTTAATTGAATTGTGTTGGACACTATTTGGTTGTTAAAGTGCATGATTAATTAGGCTAATTGATGTTTTAGAAATGTTAATTGGGTAATTGATTGTGTATTACACTTAGGTTAATTAATTGTGAAATTTGGAATTTTATAAGTTAATTAATTTGGGCTTGATTTTGGAAATTGGGCTTGTTAGGTTGTAATTGGGCTTTTGGGCTTTGTTGTAACAAAGTTGAGTTTAGGAAAATTTGGTTGGATCCAATTGGGCCTAAAACCGCATCCATAAAGTCCAATTATGACTTAATGGACCTTAATTATTTAATTGGGCCTAATGGGCAAAATTAATTTAAAGGCTTATGGGGTAACTCCCGGATTGGATTTTGGTTCTTCGGTTTGACCCGTTGACCAAAAGTCCACGCCTTATAGAAATTAATTAAAAGCCCATTGGACTTTAATTAAATAAACATTAGATGTTAATCGGGCTTTGAGACCCGTTGCGATTAAATTGGAATTTAAGTCGTAAAGGTTCGTTAATAAAAGTGTAATATTTAATTTTGAATTAAATAGTGAATTAGAATTAAATGCGTATTAAATTGGATATAATTATGTAGTTTAATTTAATTCAAGAATTCGTACTTTGAGTACTTATTCGCAAAACGAGTTTGACTCGAGCAAAATCAAATCGTTGTTTG
>SKCR01009477.1:0-23599 GCA_019454045.1 Zanthoxylum bungeanum
AGCTTTATCAGAAGGACTGAAATATGCATTTCTAGAAGATAAACAAACTTACCCTGTGGTAATTTCTTCTCTTCTTACAAGCGATCAAGAAGGTAAACTTTTAAATGTGTTGAAAGAACATAAACTGGCAATTGGATGGACTTTAAAAGACATAAAAGGCATTAATCCATTAATCTGCACACACCGAATACATTTAGAAGATAATGCTAGGACATATCATCAACCCCAAAGAAGATTAAACCCTCACATGAAAGAAGTAGTAAAAACTGAGGTCCTTAAACTTCTTGATGTAGGCATTATCTACCCTATCTTTGATAGTAAAGTAAGTCATATACAAGTCGTACCCAAAAATTCTGGAAATACTATTGTAAAAAATGATAAAGAAGAATTAATCCCAACTCGCATTCCATCTAGTTGGCGTATGTGCATTGATTATAGAAAACTAAATGACGCAACTAGAAAAAAATCATTTTCCTTTACCATTTCTTGACCAAATTTTGGAAAGAGTAGCTGGACATCCATACTATTGTTTTCTTGATGGTTATTCGGGTTATTATCAGATTCCCATTGCTTTAGAAGACCAAGAAAATACTACATTCACATGCCCCTTTGGAACATTTGCATATAGGAAAATGCCTTTTAGACTTTGTAATGCACTTGCAACATTCCAACGATGCATGTTAAGCATATTTAGTGACATGGTTGAACACTATTTAGAGGTCTTTATGGATGATATAACTATTTTTGGGAATTCATTTGATAATTGCTTGAATAACTTGGAAAATGTTTTGAAAAGATGTGAAGAAAAAGGACTTGTGTTAAACTGGGAAAAATATCATTTCATGACTAATTCAGAAATTATTTTGGGTCACGTTATGTCATCTAAAGGTATTGAGGTTGACAAGGCAAAAATAGAAGTAATCTCTAAATTTCCATCACCAATAACAGTCAGGGAAATCCGTTCTTTCTTAGGACATGCATGATTTTATAGGAGGTTCATTAAAAACTTTAGTACCATATCCAGACCCTTATGTAACCTCATATTAAAAGATGCAACATTTGAATGGACAGAATAATGTCAAAAATCATTCGAAAAAATTATCAGTCTTTTGACTTCTGCTCCTATTATGCAATCCCATGATTGGTCTTTGCCTTTTGAGCTAATGTCTGATGCTAGTGATTATGCAGTTGGTGCAATGCTAGGACAGATAAATGAAGGTAAGCCGCATGTAATATATTATGCAAATAGAACTTTAAACAGTGCACAAATGAATTACACTACCACAGAAAAAGAACTATCTATTGTAATATTTGCATTGGATAAATTTCGATCATATTTAATTGGTTCTTCAACCATTGTCTATTTTGATCATGCTGCTGTTAGATATTTGATGCCTAAACAGGATGCAATGCCAAGATTAATACGATGGATTTTTTTGCTTCAAGAATTCAATCTCACAGTCAAAGACAAGAAAATGGCAGAGAACATTGTTGCAGATCATTTATCAAGACTCACAAACGAGTCACTAATTGATACAACTCCCATAAATGACTCATTTCCCGATGAGTTTTTATTCTCTATAAACACAATGCCTTGGTATGATAATATTGTGAATTTTCTTGCAACAGAAAAGATACCTCTAGACTGGAGCCAACAAGACATGAGGAAATTTTTGACCGAAGTTAAAAGATTCTATTGGGATGATCCATATCTGTTTAAAAGTTTCCCTGATCAGATTTTCAAACGATGCATATCAGACAGTGAGATAAGTGGTGGTATTCAGTTTTGTCATTCAAAATCATATGGAGATCATTTTTCATCTAAGAAAACCGCTGCAAAAATCTTGTTGTGTGGATTTTGTTGGCCCACCATTTTTAAAGATACAAACACTTTCTGCAAAACTTGCGAAAACTGTCAAAATTTAGGTCTATTTCAAAAAGAAACATGATGCCTTTAAATCTCATCATTGTTGGGGATAGATTTCATCAGCCCATTTCCACCATCATTTGGATTTTTATATATTTTAGTTGCAGTTGATTATGTCTAAAATGGATTAAGGTGATTCCTTGTCAGAACAATGATCACACAACTGTGATCAAATTTTTGAAAGAAAATATTTTAAGTCGATTTGGAATCCCTCGGGCCATTATAAGTGATGGAGGTAAACAATTTTATAACAAACCCTTTGAGTCCTTAATGAAAAAGTATGGAGTCACACATAAAGTTTCCGCCTCCTATCACCCTCAAAAAATGGTCAAGTTGAACTAGCGAATAGGGAAATTAAATAAATTTTAGAAAAAACGGTCAACCCAAATCACAAAGATTTATCTCTTCGACTAACTGATGCACTTTGGGCATAGCGAACAGCTTTCAAAATGTCTTTGGGAATGTCACCCTATCGTGTAGTTTATGGAAAACCTTGTCATTTGCCTTTAGAACTTGAGCATAAGGCATATTGTGCTATTAAAGCATTCAATTCAAACCTTGAAAATGCCAGTCACGAACGTAAATTGCAATTAAATAAACTTGAAGAGTTAAGGAATGATTCATATGAGAATACGGAAATTCTTAAAGCTAAAACTAAAACCTTTCATGACCGTCGAATTTCACGAAAAACATTTAAAGTTGGTCAAAAGGTTTTGCTTTATAATTCTCATCTTCATTTATTTCCTGGAAAATTGAAATCTAAGTGGAGTGGCCCATTTATTGTGAAACACGTTTATCCATATGGGGCTATTGACATTGAGAATCCTAGGGATGGTGATGTATTTAAAGTAAATGGACAACGTCTGAAACCATTTTGGAGTGTTCAAATTTTAAAGAGTCTTTTCTCCTTTCAAACCCAATATACTGTGATTGATGAAGTTTCTTTTCTTTTCTATTTAATATTTTATTTTTCTAATTTCCATTCTTTTTAGTTTTGCATCATTTTTGTCTTTTCTCTTTTTAATCTCACACCCCAGTTAAGCAGCGGATAACGGTACTCCGTGACTGAAAGTCAGTTATTTCAGTCTCCTAAAATTATTGATACCCTACAACTAAACAATGGAAGAAACTCTCGCAAACCTCCACAAACATTTTCCTTCTCTTCCCCAAAACGCTTTGATAAAAATTTACAAAGCACGCACATAAAGAATGAGACTTCTTATGATTCATGGTATTCCTAATGATACTCATTGGGTAATAGAAACAAATGTTCACTTGGAAGGTAAGTCATCTGACTCTTTCATTTCTTACATGTCTAGTTTAGGGAAAAGCACATATGCTAAAAAATGAAGAGCTAAATAATTAGGCGTTTATTATAAATATGCACGTTGTACGTGCAACACTCGTTGTCGTTCTTTAGGAATGGTGTATGATAATCTCAGAGATAAAATTCAATTCATTAGAGATGGCTTGAGTAAGGAGTCTTTAGATGATATAATATTGACTCTTGAGACGCATCTTAATGGATATGTTAATCGTGAGATTCGCAAGTTACATACACAATTTCAAAAAGAAAGACAATAATACAGTCTCGGGAATCTGAGTTTAAAAGACCATATTTGCCAATTTATAAGAAAGTTAGATGGGAAGCCTATCCCTGACCCATAGAGGGCGTTCAAGCCATTACTTGACGTAAGAAGATAGGAAGATGTGAGCCACAATCACAACTACCAATACATATTTTTGGCTTTGATTTCAATTATTATTTTGATTTAATTTACTATTCTTTACTTTTTACCGACAGTATCAAACAGTTTTGTTCACGATCTATTTTACTGACAATTGTTATTTGCAGGTACTAGTGCATTTGTTACACACTCATTTTCAGGATCTATAAATTCAGCTCGTCACTTCTCTCTCTTCGACACATCTAGCTAGGAAAGATAGAACAAATGGATACAACTTCAAGATGACGATTCACTAATATCTGTGTGTTCTGTGGAACTAGCTCCGAAATTAAAACAGAATTTGTTCAGGCTGGGAGAGAATTGCGTAGAGTTATGACAAACAGAAACATGTACTTAGTATATGGCAATGGCATTCTTGGATTGATGGGATGTATTTCAAAGGCTTTACAAGAAGGTGGCAGTCAAGTTTTGGGGATCATTCCAAAACCCTTAACAGAGGACAACATCATCAGAAAATAAAATGGAGAAGAATGTATTGTCCCATGTATGTCTGAAAAACTCACTGAAATGATCAATCATGCTGACGCTTTCATTGCTTTACCAGGTGGACTGGGAACGTTGGAAGAAATATTCACAGTTACGTTATGGGCAAACTTGAATATTCACCAAAAACCCATTGGCCTGTTTAATGTTAATGGATTTTTCGATTTTCTTTTTGTATTTCTTGAAGATGTCAAAAGAAATGGATTTATTTCAAAACCAGTAAATGATATCTTCCTAACTGCAAGAAAAGCTGATGATTTAATTGACCAACTTCTAGCTTATGAACCAAAAATCGACCATATTCTTTCCAAATTCAACTAGTCTGGTAACGATCGTGGCAAAAAGTACAAAGTAAACTTGGATCTTAATCTGTAATATTTAGTCGTAGATGCAATTGTCAATTCCACACTAATCAGGTGATATCTTCTAAACTTTACTTCTCTTTCCTTTAAACATTGGAGACAATGTCTCATTTTGGTTGGGGGAGAGGGATAGTTTATTAGATAATTTTCATGTTTCGTTACTGTTTAAAAAAAATAATTTTTACTTTGTTGTTATTTTGTGTGTAAAAATATACACACACATATATATATATACACAAACTAACAAAAAATTGTTTTCTAAACCAAGTGGAATTATTGTTCGGAGGTGGTTGTGTAAGGAGTTTTCGCTCCTGAGACACATCTCAAAATAATTCATAACAAGTTATTTGTTGTTCCTTTCTTTTTGAATCATTTAAATTTGTGAATTCTCCATAATATTGATTAAATTTGATCTTTTTATGCTTATTTGATAGATATTATCAGCAATATGGTAACATATGCTCATTGGTAGTAAGTGAAAATTTTGTAATATTCATTTCTCTAGTTTATGGAGGTAACACCTAAAGGCATTGAAATTTGTGTTTATATATATATATAAATATATAAAAATATATATATATAACAATTAATCATGCTATTACTTGGTAACAGGACATCTTACCTCAGCAAGCATTGATTGTTCGTGTAAAATGGTAGAGCTTGATTTAGTTTAATAAACAAAATAATAAAGCTTTTACTCAGTAATCAGACATCTTGCCTCAGCCAGTAGTGATTGTTCACGTAAAATGATAGAGCTTTTTATAAAAAATAAAAAAAAATATTTGGAGTTCGAATAAGTTCGTTTTCGTAACCTTTTTAACTCAAGCAATTAAGTCTGTTGGGGTGTCTTAACATTTAATGCCCTAAGGCCAACTGTTCTGAGAGTCACTGGCCCAAAGCTCTTTACAAGGGTTAAAAAGAGATCTTAAAGAAATCGAACACCTTTTTTTATATATATATTTCTGAGATCCGAGGAATTAAGTCCGTAGACGTGTCTTAACACCTAATGCCCTAAAACCAATTGGTTTGGGAGTCACTGGCCCAAAGCTCGATACAAGGATCGAAGATTTATTAATAAATAAACTTTCATTTCCAATAGGTGCGAACTCTAATATAATTTTAGGACAAAAATATTACTCTCTCTTCAACAAATACCTGTGAATATTGTGGGCACAATCAATTGATTAATACCTTGTTTTATGAGTCTATGGAAGAATGGTTAAAAGAACACGAGAATTTATTTATTTGATCATTTAGAAAGAAAGAAAACAATTGTTAACTTGGATAAGAATTTTTCTTTTAGTTTTCACTTGAATTACTAGGGACTAGTAATAAGCTGGTTAGGGGTGTGACGAACAGTAAGAAGTGCATATTTATTATACGCCCTTAATTTAGCACGTTTGTGAAATAATATTCTAAGTTATGTTTTGTATATTTTTATTGTGTATTTTTGTTATTTGGTAGGTAAAACATTGCTCGGAAGCTCGAAGGGAAAAACCAGACTTGGAAAAGGGCAAAAATGAAATTTCAGCAGGCGCGTCATGATGCGCAAGGCCTCAGCATCGCGACGCGCCCATAAGGACAAAAACACTGCGGGCACCGCCTTTCGCATCATGACACGCAAAGCCATAGCATCACGGCGCCCTAATCTTTCAACACGTGTCTCCCAGCTGGCAGACGTGTCGCGACGCACACAGCCGTAGCATCGCGACGCACGAACCTTTCTCAGCCTATAAATTGAAGATTCCGGCAAAAGAAATTTTCATGTTTTCTTTCCGATTTCTCTATAGACTTTGGAAGAGAATGTCTTGTGTGTTTATTTATTTTAAGCTTTCTGTAATGTCTTTTTTTTAGTAATAAAATTACGAGTAATTTTAATTACAAAATAAGTGGCTAGTTTCTTTATGCTGGGGTAAAGAGTGAAGCTTTTATAATGAAAACTTAGATCAATCTCACTTATATTATAATAAATGAATTGTAATCTAATGATTAAAACTTGATTTAGATCTAGATTAATTATTGACAAAATTGGCTACTGCATATATAGCTGGTTTTATATGGCTACCGCATGTATGGCTGGTTTTACATGTTTTGGCATAATTAAGTACCTAACTGGACTTGTTATCGACAAAAATGAACATCGCCGATATGGATGGTTTTATATGTTTTTTGCCATATTTAGTACCTTGGCAGGACTAGTTATCGACAGAAATGACTACTGCCTTTATGGCCGTTTCTATATATTGGCATAATTAATTCTTGAGATAAATTAATTGGGTAACAAGGACAATTTATATATTATAATTAAACAAGATTTCTATATTTGAAATATTAAAAGTGGATACTCTAACTCCAGCATTTCATTTTATTATTGCATTTTTAACCTAAAAAATTCCAACAACTTCAATAAATCAAACCTTTTTATTTTCGTTCTACTTATCATTCTATTTTACTAAATTTATTCCCTGTGGATCGACTCTGGACTTACCGGGTTATTTTATTACTTCGACACTCTTATACTTGAGAGTAAAAGACCACTTTTTGAGTGTGTCAACCATTTCTCATTCTTCTTCAAGGCTAATTTAGGGTTGTCTTTGGCCTGTTTCGGGGGTTAGAAAACGCTCATAACTATTGCATAAGATTTAGTATAATGAGCAGAATTTGTGGTACTCTAGCAATTAATGGTAATAACGAGACTGTAGTAGTGAATAGTAACTACGAGTAATGTAGCATTGAACAATAACCGCATGAATGTAGTAGTGAATAGTGGGCATGAGACTGTTGCGTGAACAGTAAAATTATTATTGTTCAAATATAAATAAATAAATTAATAAGATTTTTTCCAAATTCTGCTTCATAGGGGAAATGACAAAAATGAAAATTTCAAGGTCGATCTCGGTGCCTGAGGCGTTTCTATTGCACGAGGAGCGTTCCATACAGTTTTCGCGAGATTGATTCCTACAATTGGCATTAAGAGCAAAGTTGAAAAAGATTCTAAACTTCTCTTTTTATTTTATTTATTAGATAATTATGTGTTATATATTTTTTTTAATGTATAAGATGCATGAAAAAAATAAAATTTTTATATATTTCATAAGAGTGAGCATAAAATAAATAAATTTTATGTGATAAAATTATTCATGTGATGAATGTTTGTTTATTAAAAAAATACATTGGTCTTAAATTTTTCCAACTTCTTTTATGCTATTTTTTTTGGGGAATGTAGGGCCATAATGTCATTTTACAACTGTTGTAAAAAACATTATGTAATTTTTATGTTGTATCCATATTCAATGTGAATGGTGGAACCGTTGTCATCAACTACATAATAAGGAGGCTATTTTGCGTAATTCATTCTATGGAATAAGAGTTGAAGACCAAGGGATGCATTGGTGATTTTGGTGTAGCATGCAAATAACTAACCTACCCTATGGCGACACTTATTTGTGGAATGTTTGGTTTCAGTGGTATAGTAATTATTTTTAGGTTTCTAATTCATTTTATATGGTTCATGTATCATGTTTAATTTTATGGTAAAATTCTTGTGAAGATTTTAATATGCGATGAATGAAATTTTGAATGTATGTTTCTTATTAAAATATATCAGTCATTTCTCAAATTATTTCCATATTTACTAATGATAAAAATACAAGAGAAAATTATGTTAAATGAAAAGTATCATGAACATTGTCCCGGTTTTTTGAAGACCTTAAATTTATTCTAAATGAGGAGTGCCCTCTAGAGCCAAGCTGTATTTGATACTCACAAAAAGTGGTTACGGCCAATGAGAAAATCCACTGCTACTTGCTAGCAAGGATGTTTGATGTTTTTACTGTAAAGCTTATACCAATGGCTACAACATCTATGATGATGGAGTCATTGCAAGACATATTTAGGCAGCCTTCAGAGCAACAACGTCATGAGGGATTCGTCTCAGTGATGATCGTGAAGATGAAGGAAGAGACTTCCATCCGAGAGCATATCTTGAGGATGATGATCCACTTCAGTATGGTCGAAACCCAAAACCAGGTGACCATGATCATGGAGACTTTTTAAAGAGTTTCCTGCAGTTTAAGAGAAACTATGTTATGAAATAGTTGATATTCACTCTTACATAACTGCTAAATGAGCTCATATCTTAGGAGCCCATGCTGATGGATCCTAATTACTAAATGAGCTTACCTCTTAGAAGTCCATGCTGATGGATCCTCGTAAGCCTAGTGGAGAGGCAAGTTTTGCCAAATCTTTCAAATCTACAAAGAAGAGAAAGAAACATTGGGAGTGATAAATACATGGAAAGACCTTAGTGAAGGTTGTTGGACAATTATGACCCATAGCGTCACTATTTGTACATACCATGGTGTTGTTGTACAAATTAACTATGTGACAAAGGAGATTGCACTCTTATCATTTGTGATTAGATCACCAAGATATATAAATGATAGAAGGTCCTTGTGATTTGTTCCTGGATTGAGAATGATATGAGACAGTATCAGTCCACGAAGGATAAATCATTAAATATCCCTAGTCAGAGTATTATCGAGATTGGACAACGATAAATACGTAAAAGACTAGTATTACACTTTTGTATGTTGTGAGGGCACAACGACATAGTTCTCATATATTTGGGTATATGATACTCATTCAAGTGTAATAGGAGGTTATGTTTTACCGATGGTACAGGAAACAGCTTCGCTCTAGATAGACCCCTCGGAATTCCATTGGTAGTATGACTATGTGTCTATGGAAGTCTGAAATCAGGGTAGGTGTATTTGGTCTTAATCTGAGACTTGCACCGCTAATACTTGCGACAATTAATATACTTTGGTTTTGGTCGTCCAGGGCTTTAACCGGTTTCTGTGTACGCCTCTTCTGGGTATATCGAGAATCGTAGTGTGTTGGGTGTGATGTCAAGATGGAAGTGTCACTCCAGTCATGTGGAGATGATGATCGCGTAGGGATACAGAACTGGTTCTCTAAAAAGGTTGCAACCACCGGGATAATATGACTTGGTCATGATTATCCGATAATAAAGAGACTAGTTGCTCATAATCCGATATATGCTTCGTACGGGGCAGACACTGTACCCGCCCCAGGCCTTGCATGTGATCATCTGATACTGGATCGAAATATGAAATACTATGTATACTACGAATGATATAGATCCTTTATTCCTGTAAGGATATTTCTGGAGAATTGGGTAGGCATGGCGCTTTGCTAGAAGCCAACCTTGTCTTGGAAATTGGTATAAACGTAGTACGAGGTACTCACGTGTTCAGATAGTCCGACGACCGAATTTACTGCCAACATATATGGGGATCTCATGGGTCGCTTCCCAAATATTCACTGATGACGTATGACTCACACTTTTAATTAATCTGGGATTAATTAGATGAGAGAGAAAATTAATCTGGGATTAATTACAGAGATATTTTATCTGGGATAAATTATCATTAAAGAGAGAAAACGATTAATTTGGAATTAATCGGTTAAATTAATATATTCGATATATCAAACGAAATTAGATTTCTACGCGGAATTAAAATTAGATTTTAATTCGGGCGAACGAATTAATTTAGAATTAATTCGTTAGCGACGTGAATAGTAATTATGCTAGGCATGATTATTTAAGTAAATTAGATTTAATTACATCGCAACGGAAAATTCGTTAATTTGGAATTAGCGAACCCGAGCCAGGGATTATTTGCGAGCGCATTCGCATTTCGAATTCGAGTGCGGCACGCAAGTCATGTCAAGCGTCAAATCGCTAGTCGTATCTAGTGTAACATCAAGCGTCAAATCAAGTCACTTTGAGTGATGTGACAACTTGTCACTTGATTTGATTGATTGATGTAAGTTGATGGAAGTGGTTGGCATAAATCATTTGACTTTTTGAAAGCAAATAAATGAAAATTAATTTTGGAAATTGGTTAAGTGTATTAGATACACTTTTAGCTACCAACCAAGACATCTTCTTCTCTCCTCTCTTCTCTCATCTCACGCCCAATGGGCTACTGCATTTCTTCTTCTGGTTCAGTTACTGCCGAGTGACAAGGAAGAAAAATGGGAAGCTAAAGTCACGATTTTGTGGCAAAATTGGGAGTGCTAGCACACTACGAAGTCATGCGAAGGTGATAGGGAAGTCCACCCATGAGCCGGGAATCATTTGACGAAGCTTGGAGCTTGTTCAAGGACCTCCAATGGCCGAAAACAGTGAGCAAACTCATTGCCACTGTCGTGAGCAGTAATGGGCAGAAAATGAAGTTTTGTTCGTTGTCGCGTCGCTCAACCGCTCGATGTGAGTATTCCGCAACTCCCTCGTTGTATTCACTTATGTTTCATGCTTGTTTATTGATCCTTGGGACCTTAGCAAACTCCAACAATGGTATCATGAGCAAGGAAAAGCATGAAATTGATTTAGGGCTTAAAATTGGGCAAATTGTATTTGAGCATGTTTTAATGAAATTGGATGAATTAGTATGCTTAAATATGTTTTAATTGAAGATTGATTGGATCAATTTTTGGAAATTTTGTTTGGAACAAATTTGCCCAAAATTTTGGTGTTGGCCGAAAATGTAAAGTGCCCTAATTGTCTTGGAATTTTGTTTCTGATTCATTGGATGACTTGAAAACAATTGGGGATGTTGATTTAATGTTGATTTGGATTCAATTGGATTAGGTTAGAAATTGGACATGAAAATTCCCTTTGGCCGAGACTTTGTGTAGAATGAATGGGTTTGATTTTTTGTTAAAATGTGTTGGACATGTTTTGTTATAATTGAGCATGATTATTTGTATAAATTAATGTTTTGGAAATATTGATTTGGATGATTAATTGTGTTATATACTTTAGTGTAATTAAATTGGAAAATTGGATTTTTGGAATTTAATTATTTGGGCCTTAAATTGGATTTGTGCTTGTTGTGTTGTAATTGGGCTTATTGGGCTTGGTTGAACCAAGATGGATTTAGGCAAAATTGGTTGGATCCAATTAGGCCCAAAACCGCTTCCATAAAGCTCAAATGCAACTAATGGACCTTTAAAGTTTAATTGGGCCTAATGGGCCAAAATTGATTTCTAGGCTTATGGGTAATTCCTGGATTGGATTTTGGTTATTCGGTTTGACCCGAGTTGACCAAAAGTCCATGCCTTAAGAAATTAATTAAAAGCCCATTAGACTTTAATTGAATTGACGTTGGACGTTAATCGGGCTTTGAGACCCGTAATGATTAAATTTGGAATTTAAGTCGTAAAGGTTTATTAAATAAAGTGTAGTATTTAATTTGGAATTAAATAATGAGTTATATAAAATAACATATTAAATTGGATTTAATTATGTAGTTTAATTTAATTCGAGAATTCGTACTTTGAGTACTTATTCGCAAAACGAGTTTGACTCGAGCAAAATCAAATCGTTGTTTAAACATTGGATGATCACTATTATCAGATTAATTAATTTGATTAGATTGATTGATACATGCTTGTGTGAATAATGGTTGCGATGCATGAATAATGTATATCAGATGGATATTAGATGGGTGGGGCAATTTTAGAAATTGTTGTAATAAATTTGGAATTTATTAATTGGACCTGCGTGTCCAGCCTTATTACCTCCTTATTCTTTGTATTCTCTTCTCACCTATTCCCCTCAATGTAAATGAGGTTTCTTTAGAAGTGTAGTGTAACAGGTAGAAGTAATACATGTGCTAGCGGGAGAGAGAAAGAGAGAGATTTGATCTAGGATCAATGTGTAAAGTATCCGTCCGCATATCATTATTATTTATTTGTACGCGCTTTATTATGTGTTTAGAATGCATGTTTAAGGGTGTATGATGATGAGACCTTAACGAAGATAATAAATTGGCTGCCAATTTGCACTCGAAAAACCCTCACAAATATTAAGCGTTTTCCTCCATTGAGTGATTCTCACTAAAGATCCGAGACTGGCATTGGCTTGTTGGCCAAAGTCAAGGCCTTTGTCCGTCGAGGATGTGTTTGAATCACGAAGACTTTGTTCCATATCGGTGTCTTGTCCAAGTTGTGGTTTGTTGGCCAATGTCAAGACCACTTCTTGTCAATAGACATTGATTACGAAGCTTTCCATGGTCAATGGGTCGCGCTTAACTGGGATCACTAAGTTTGTTGTGCCAAAGCCAAGGCTTAGTTGATTCAGAGGAAAAAGGTTAGGTAATACATTGGATGTATTGGCATATATAAGATATATGTTTCGGACTTGGATGTCCCCCTACCGGTTTTAGGAATTGGATTGGATCCAATTGATCTTAGAGATCTACCTAGTTAATTATCATACAATTGTTGGCCAAAGTCAAGATTGTGTGATATTTAACGGGATCCTAGCCCATTAGGAAACACGGTTTCCCGAGTACTCGACAGAGGGTTAGAGGCTCGCCGAAAAATATTGGGAGGCAAGAATTAAATTTGCAATATTCGTTTAATTACTTGCCATACGCGCTCAAATCAAATATCATTCGTCAATAAATTAAATGTTAGTTGGACTAATATTTAAATAATTGTTAATTAACAGTTGAACTGTATTCAAACTATTCATTTATAGTTGATTTTATAATTGGATTATAGTAATCAATATAATTGATTTTAATCTATTAAATAGTTGGACTATTGTAATCATTATAATAAAATAGTACCGAAATCGTTGATTAAATAGTTGGACTATTAAAATTAAGATAAAATTGAAAGATTGACATTTAAAACATAATCCTAGGGAAAATGTATTTAAATGGTTTAATTTTCAAATTTGGGAATTAATTTCAGGATGGTCCTGGAAAACTAATGAGTTACTTTATTTGATAAAATAACATATTAGGCCTAAGCCCGGAGTTAAGAAAATAGTAGAGCATAATCTTTGGAAGATTTATGGATGATAACTTTAGTTCTTAATCTATTAAGCTTGTCGCAGTAGACTCCTTAATTTCTGAATCAGAACTAAGGATTAGATCCTTAAAGTATGATACTGAAATTTAAGGATCTTCATAAATCTATACTTAGATTTTAGAAGTACTAAATTGCAATTGATAACTCTTGGAGAGTTAATGACTATTCTCAAGGAGACAAAGTCAAAGTTTGTAATTAGGCAAGTAGCGTAAGGCACACCTTACTTCGATATTTTAGAAGTCCGAGGCTTGGCCAAAGGCTTCTGGAGTGTTTAAAAGGGCAAAGGCAAAATCATTATAATCTTCTAGGAATATAAATGACATATCCCAAAATGTCTGCCTAATTGTGGCAAACGGGATCGCGGAAGCGTGACTGCCGTTTGGACAAAGAAGACATGAATGAATTGAAGAACGAGCAAGCCTCTGACTTCAAATATGTTTGTCATAAATATATTCACTGCTACTATTAAAATTGAATTTTAGATACTTAGTGTGAAATATATATATATTGATGTTCAGAATCTGCTATGAGCAGGATAATGACTTCAATTGAGATTTATCTGCGAATTGGAAACAGGACGAAAGTCGATGTTTTAACCGTAGATACCTAATTTTAGGCACTACCCTCGGGTGTGTACTTAAATTAGGGAACTGTTATAATGTAACTAGTTTGACTAGAAATATGATCTCTATATCAGTGTTTAATCCGTTGCGGATAACCTTTATATTTTAGAACACTAAAGTGTTTCATTATATAAAGATGATATTGAGATAAACACATTAGATGTGAATAACATCATTTATATTTTGAATATAAATAAATCTCAAAAGAATATAACGTGACAAACAAATAGCTCGAACTGATTTGATCAGATGAAACTTAATTGTGGCATTGTTGTCTGGGACACAATCAAACAAGACTCGTATATCCACACTTTTGAAGAGTGGGTACTCGGACTGATTTGATTCTATTCAAATAAAGTCTACGAATCTTGTTTAATGGGCAATGTGCCTATAACACTATTTACTTGGTAAAAGTGTAAATGCCACTAATCTGTTAGCTCTAGTTCATAGTGAAGCAAGTGGGCCCATGTCTAGCTAGGCTAGAGGTGGATATGAATATTTCGTGACCTTTACGGATGTGGCATCGCGTTATGGTTATGTGTTTCTTTTAGAACACAAATCAGAATCTTTTAAAGTTTCGACACGAAATATACAAACAGATCGGCTAAAGTATTAAATTGTCACGGTAAGACCGAAATGAAAATACTTAAGCAGTAAGTTTCTAATATACTTGAAAGAGTATAATATTCTTTCAATGAGGACTCCTCCCGGAACACGTCAATTTGACGGTGTGTCCGAACTGAGTAACCGAATTTTGTTGGACATGATAAGGTTAATCATGAGTCGCTCTGAGCTACCATTTCCTTCAACGGATAAGCATTAACATTGCAATACTTATTTTGAATAAGGTTTCATAATAGTCTGTTTGACAGATATCATATTAGATATGAAAGGGAAAGAAACCGGGTTTCTCATTCCTGTAAATTTGGGAAAGGCTAGGCATATGTTTGGATGATACCAAACTAAAAACCCAAATTGATAAGTACCAAATTGTAGGTTATCCTAGGGATACATAAGTATAGTACTTATACAACTCACAAGAGAACAATTAAATTGTTGCTCCCATGTGGTTTTCCTAAGAGGAATACCGATTATGCAGTGGTAAAGGGAGGATAGTATAACTTTTGGTTTTGGTGGTTCGGGGGCTTTAACCGGTTCTGTGTACGCCTCTTCTGGGTTTATCGAGAATCTAGTGTACTGATGTAATGTCCAAGATGGAAGTGGCACTTCAGACATAGGAGATGATGATCACACGTAGGATACAGAACTATTACTCTATAAAAGGTTGCAACCGTCGGGAACAATATGACCAGGTCAGGATTGTCCGATTAAAGAGACTAAGTTGTTTGATGTCCGATATATGTTTCGTTAGGGGCAGACACATTATTTCCACCCAGCCCCGGCCTTGTTGGTTGTTCTAAGGTCCCAAGATCAAATCAAGACATGAAAATCAAGCATGAATACATCAATGGAGGTAGCGGAATACTCACATGATCGGTTGAGTCGATTTGGAAGACGAATCAAGCCATTTTCTTCACTGCCTTTCACGCCCACTGGGTGCAGTCCACTGCCCTGCAAAACAGAAATTTGAGTGAAGAAACGGAGCTCCGAGCTTCATCCGATGGATCCCGTCTCGGGGTGAACCTCCCTACCACCTTCGCAAGACTCGTAGTGTGCTAGCACTTGCGGTTTTCCCCATGAAAATCCACCCTTGCTTCCCCTATGTTCACGCCCAAACTGGTTCAAAACCAGTGAAGAACAGCCACACTTTGGCGTGAGAGAGATGAGAGAGTTTGAGAGAGATGAAATTGTGTTAATTGATTTTTGTTACCAAAAATCAATTTATATTTATGCCATAATATTATTAAATTAATAATAAACTTATGACACAAATCATGCAATGGCTTAGAGTGTCAAACACTCAATTTCCATGCAAAACCATTGAGTGCATTGTACACTATCACCATGCAATGCATTAGAATTAAATAATGCATAAAATGACATGTGTCATGTGGGCCCCACACGTTTCCAAATGAAGTGGGCCCACGTGCACTCACGCGTTCGGGTTCGATATTTCCAAAATACCGAGCTAACGTCGCGACGTTAATTAAATCGAATAATTGCGGCTAGCGAAATTATTATTTACGTCGCTAACGAATTAATTCTAAATTAACTCGTTTGCCCGAATTAAAATCTAATTTTAATTCCGCGTCGAAATCTAATTTAGTTTAATATATCGAATATATTAATTTACCGATTAATTCCAAATTAATCGTTATCTCTCTCTAGACGATATTTTATCATAGATAAAATATCTCCGTAATTAATCCTAGATTAATTTTCTCTCTCTCTTCTATATAATCCCAGATTATTCAAGAGTGCGAGTTGTGCGTCATCGGTGGATTATCGGGAAGCGACCCATGAGATCTCCGGATAAGTTGGCAGTAAATACGGTCGTCGGAGTATCCGAATCACGTACGTACCAAGTACTACGTTCTATACTAACCGATTTACGAGACAAGGTCGACTCCTAGCAAAAAAGCACCAAGTCTACCAATTCTCCGGACATATTCATCAAAGAATATCAAGATCTGTATCAAGCGTAGTATACAATTGTATTGTGCATATTGGCCCAGTATCGGATAGTCACGTGCTAGGGCTGGGGCTGGATAAGTGTCTGCCCCGTCCGAAACACATATCGGATGTCTGGTAACTAGTCTCTATAATCGGATATTCATGACCTGGTCATAATATCACGATTGGATGCGCATCACTTAAGAGCACTAATACCGTATCCTCCTGCGTGACATCATCTCCATTATGACTGGAGTGACACTTCCGTCTTGACATCATATCCAATACACTACGATTCTCTGATAAACCCAGAAGTGGTGTACACAGAACCCGTTAAAGTCCCCCAATACCAAAACCAAAGTTTACCGATTGTCGTAAGTATTAGCGATGCAAGTCTCAGGTTAGACTATACACACCTACCTTGATTTCGGCCTCCCATAGACACATAGTCATAATACCAATGGGATTCCGAAGGGTCTATCCAGAGCGAAGCTGTTTCCCCGTACCATCGGTGAAACACGACCTCCTATCGCACTTGCACAAATATCCATACTTATATATATGAGAACTATGCCGTTGTGCCCTCACAACGCGCACAAGTGCAATACTAGCCTATTCCGCATTATCGATGTCCAGTCTCGATAATACTACTGCTAGGGATATTTAATGATTAATCCTTCGTGGACTGATACTGTCTCATATCATCTCAATCCAGGAACTAATCATAGGGACCTCTCTTCATTTATATATCTATGGTGATCTAATCACAAATGACGAGAGTGCAATTTCCTTGTTACACATTATTGTTTTGCTACAGCACACAATGATCTGTGCAAATAGTGACGCTATGGGTCATATTATCCAACATCTCCCACTTGGCACATAGCCAGTCACTCGAGTGTCCTACACCCGAACTATGTAAGGTTCGCTCAAATTGCTGAGGAAAGGTTTTCGTCAGCGGATTTGTTCGATTATCGTTTGACGCGATTTACACGATCATCACATCGCCACGATGTATGATCCGAACGAATCAGATGATATAGAAGTATATATCTGGATCGTCGATGAGACCTTTAATTCCTTAGCCTGTGCTGACGCCTAGCTCAGCTGCTAACAGAACTATATCTAATCTAATTAGATTTACTTTCGATCCAAAAGACTTCTATTGCTGCCTCAGCTGCAGCAATAATCCGCATTTGTTGTTTATTCGGCAACAGTTATCTTGCTTGGAAGATTTCCAGCTCACTGTCCCGTTGTTCAAACTTTATAGTACCGTAGTATTTAATCGTTTGGAAACTTGCTGCAGTGATCCCAGTCACTTCAAGTTCTCCTTCTCCATAGTAAAAGATAGCATCTTTAGTTCACAGAGATACTAACAGATGTTCTTAACTTCAATCCAGTGACTATCACTTGGATTGACCCGATTGTGACTCCATATGCTTGAAGCGTATGAGACACCAATACAAGTACATTTTAAATGTACAATTTCCCAGAGAGTGTTAACAACTCCAAATCTATCCCAGTAGATCTTTATTCCTTGAATAAAGGTTGTTACTCTACTCCCAGAATTCTACGGAGAATTTCTATTGAAAGCCAAGCTTTCAACAATAGCTTTATGGGAATTTCACTGTCAGTGCGCTCTCCCACTAACCTCCTTATATACACAAGAATTATTTCGTTTTGAGTCAAATCATAAACCATTATGATTATTTCAAAACGTCAGTTCCAAGAACCTTATGCTTGCATTGATCCAAACATGGATCGAATAACCCGCAAACCTTGTTTGTCGGTTATACAAAATCGTCAGGATGTTGTAAACATCCTCCAAAAGGTTTCCTTTTCAGGAAAGCGATTTGATTTGTAACTGAAAAATTTCATAAATGAAATATATACAGTTATTTTCAAGCATCTTCAAAATGGATTTATTATGGCAACAGGTAAAAAGGTTGAACCGTTATTGACATAATTTTGATAACGATACCCTTTCGTCAAAAGCTTAGCTTTGCACGTTGGTATGTTGCCTTCCATGTATGTCTTCCTTGAAGACGTTTAATGTACCATAGGCACAATGCCTTGTGGTACAACAAACTAGTATCCAAAAATAGTTGTTATACATGGAATCCATTTCGGACTCATGGCACTTTGCCATAACAGGGAGCCGATACCTCGTATCACTTCCTCAAAACGTAGTCGGTGGATATACCTTCACAAGATTGACATCTTTATGAGGTTAGATCAGAAACCCATACCCTAGGTTGTTTTCTGACTCTATCCGATCTACGAAGTTTCTTGTGTATTTGAAGATTAATGGTATAGTTTCATCATAGATGAACTATTTGTGTTCCATTAAGGACTTCGTGCCTTGAACAGTATTACTCCGATTTTCATCGAGTATCACTATCCTCCCACTGACCACTGCATATCGGTATTTCTCTCAGGAAAACCGCATGGTGAGCAACAATCACATTGTTCTCAAGTGGGATTTATAAGTACTATGCTTAAGGTTTCCCTTAGGATAACCTATATTGGCACTTATCCAATTTTGGGTCCTTAGTTTGGTATCATCCAAACGCTATGCCTGGCATACCCAAATTATCAGGAATGAGAAACCTCGTTTCTTCCCTGTTCATATCCTATATGATATCTGTCAAACAGATTTATATGGAACCTTATTCTAAATAAGTTTTGCACTGTTAATACATATCCTGTTGAAGGAAAAGTAGCTCAGAGCGACTCGTGATAAACCTTATCATGTCCAACAAAATTTGATTTTAGTTCGAGACATACCGTCTTAACTGACGTGTCTCGGGAGGAGTCCTCATCTGAAAGAATACATACTCTTTATTACGTATGAAACTTACTGCTTAAGTATTTTCCATTACGGTATTACCGTGGCGGAATAATACTATAGCCGATCTGTTTGTCTACTTTCGTGTCGAAACTCTAAAGTTTCCGATCTGTGTTCTTCAAAAGAAACACATAACCACAACGTGATGTCACATCCGTTAAGGTCACGAAATATTCTGTTCACATCACATCTAGCCTAGCTAGATATGGGCCCACTAACTTCACCATGAATAGGGCTAACAGATCGGTGGCCCTTTTACTATTACCAAGTAAATAGTATTTTAGGTATCTTACCTAATAAACTAGATTCGCAGACCTTATTTGAATAGTCAAATCAGTCCTAGTACCCACTCTTAAAAAGGTGTGGATATACGAATCTTGTTTAATTGTGTCCTAGACAACAATCCACAAATAAGTCTCTATTGATCAAATCAATTTGAGCTATTTATTTGTCATTTTATATGTTTGAGATTTTATTTATATTCAAAATATAAATTCTGTTATTTACATCCAATGTATTTATCTCAGTATCATCTTTATATAATGAAACACTTTAGTGTTTTAGAATATAAAGGTTTTATCCGCAATGGATTAAACACTGATATAGAGATATGTCTATAGTTAAACTAGTTACATTAAACATTTCCTAATTTAAGTACATACCCAAAGGGTAGTTCCTAAACTTAGGTATCTACGGTCGAAACACAGCGACTTTCGTCCCGTTTCCGATTCGCAGAGAAATCTCGGCTTGAAGCCAGTATCCGGCTCACAGCGGATTCTGAACGTCAATACATATATGTATTATGTACCACACTAAGTATTTAAAATAAAATCAATTCAATACTAGTAGTAACATAACTTTGACAAATATTTTAAAGTTAGAAGCCTCGCCTTTCTCTTAATTCCTTCGTGTCTTCCATATCCAAATGGTAGTACTTTGGGATATGTCAATTATCCTTTTCAATATTTCACAAACCTTTGGCCAAGCCTTGGTTTGGAATATCGAAACGATGTGCACCTTATGCTACATGCCCAATGCAAACTTTGACTTTTCTCCACTAGAATAGTCAATTAATTCTCCAAGAATTATTAATTGCAATTTTAATACTTTTAAATCTAAAGATAGATTTATTGTAAGTATATTAATTAAGCACTAAATCATCATCACATAAATCTCCAAAGACTTTATGCTCTACTATTTGCTTAATTATGGGCTTAGTCATAATAAGTTATTTTATCAAATAAATTAACCTATTATTAATTCCCATTGAAATTAAATCATTAAAACATTTAATCCAAGGATTATATATTTTAAATATTCAACCTTTTCAATTCTTTACTTGATTTTAATAGTCCAACTATTTAATCAAATTATTAAGGTACTATTTATTATAATGATTACAATAATCCAATTATTTTAATCAACTATAATTTAATATTGATTACTATAATCCCATTATAAAATCAACTATCATTTAATTCAATTATATTGATTACTAAATAATCCAATTAAAAATCAACTATATATTGAATGAGTTTGTATATAGTCCAACTATATATATTTTTAAAAAACAACATAAAATATTAGTCCGACTAATACTTTTGATTAATATGACGAGTAAAATAAATGAGCGTGTTTAGCGAGTATTCGAACGAATGTTGCAAATTCAATACTTGCCTCCCACTATTTTTCGTCGAGCCTCTAACCCTCTGTGGAGTACTCGGGAAACCGCGTTTCCTAGTGGGCTAGGATCCCGTTAAATAACACACAACCTTGACTTTGGCCAATAAAAGCTGTATGCTATTTAACTTAGGTAGATCTCTATGATCAATTGGATCTCATCCAATTCCTAGATCCGGTTAGGTGGACATCCAAGTCCGAAACATATGTATAATGTCAATGTATCCATTACATTTTCCTAACCCTATCCTCCGAATCATCTAGGCCTTGGCTTTGGCCAAAAACAAACCTAATGATTCCAGTTAAGCGGGACCCATTGACGAGGAAAGTTTTCGTAATCAATGTCATTGGACAAAAGTGATCTTGACTTTGGCCAATAAAAATAACGATTTGGACAAGACACCGAATATGCAACAAACTCTCATGATTCAAGTACATCCTTGATTGACAAAGGTCTTGACTTTGGTCAAAAACAAACCAATGCCAACTTCGGATCTTGAAAAGAATCATTCAATGGAAGGATATTTGCTTAATATAGATTGAGGGATTTTCGCGTGCAAATTGGCTACCAATTTAATTATCTTTGTTAGGTCTCATCATCATACACCCTAAACATGCATTCTAAATACATAATAAAGCGAGTATGAAATAAAATAATAATGATATGCGGATGGATACTTACACATTGATCCTAGATCAAATCTCTCCCTTTCTCACTCAAGCTAGCACTTGTACTACTTCTACCCGTTACACTACACTTCTAAAGAAACCTCATATACATAGAGGGGAATAGGTGAGAAGAGAATACAAAGAGAAAGAAGGTGATAAGGCTGGACACGCAGGTCCAATTTAATAAATCGAATTATTACAACAATTTCTAAATTGCCCCCACCCGACTAATATCCATCCGATATACATTATTCATTCAACACAACCATGTATTCACACACATAAGCATGCTATCAATCAATCTAATCAAATTAATTAATCTGATAATTAAGTGATCATCCAATGTTCAAACAACGATTTGATTTTGTTCGAGTCAAACTCGTTTTTGCGAATAAGTACTAAAGTACAATTCATGAATTAAATTAAACACAACATCATTAAATCAAATTTAACATGTATTTAAATACTAATTCATTATTCAATTCAAAATTAAATATTACACTTTATTTTTAATAAACCTTTACGATTTAAATTCCAAATTCAATCGCGTCGGGACTCAAAGCCGATTAACGTCCAACGTCAATTCAATTGAAGTCCAATGGGCTTTAATTAATTTCTTTAGGCATGGGCTTCGGCAACCAAAGCCCAATAGTGAATCACCCAAAATGCCTTAGAAATCAATTTCGGCCCATTAGGCCCAATTAAACATTAAAGGTTCATTAGTCGCAATTGGGCTTTATGGTTAAGGTTTGGGCCCAATTGGATCCAATCCACTTGGCCTAAACCAAACTTGATAAATCAAGCCCAAAAGGTCCAATTACAACAATTCAATCCCAAATCCAATTTAAGCCTAATTAATTAAATTACAAACTAATCCAATTACGCAATTTAATTACCTAAAGTGCATTACATGATTAATCGACTAAATCATATTTCCCGAAACACAAATTAGTCCAATTAATCATACTCAATTCATTCATTATATATGTCAACATACAATTGAAAAATCAAACCCATTACATGCTTTTAATGCTCTCGCCGCCAAGGAAGGTAATTTTTCCGATTTGAATTCAATCCGATTAATTACACAATCGACAACGTATTAACTCCCGAATGATTTCATACACATTGAATGTCACAAAATCAAAATTACCAAGACATTCAATAGGGCTAATACATTCGGCCAAGGTGAAGGAAATTAGGGATTTTTGTTCAATTCAAAATTCAATCAAATTGACTTCAAATTAACATCATCCTTTATCATTATAACTCATCCAATGAATTAAAATGAAAAAATCCAAGAACTCCAAAAAATCCTACACATTCGGCCAACATGAATAAATGGGGAAAATTATTCCAAATCAATTTTCAACAAATTGGTCCAACCAAAATGCAATTAAAATGTGATAAGCAACACTTAAACAATCAATTTATTCAAATCATGCTCAACAACATTTACCCAAGTTTTAAACCCTACAAATTTCATGCTTGCAACATTAGCTCTTGATGCCATTGTTGGTTTTTTCTAAGGTCCCAAGATCAAATCAAGACATGAAAACAAGCATGAATACATCAACGGAGGTAGCGGAATACTCACATTGATCGGTTTGAGTCGATTTGAAGACGAATCAAGCCAAAAACTTCAAACTTGCCTTCAAGCCCACTGGTGGCAGTCCACTGCCCTGCAAAACAAAATTTGAGTGAAGAAACGGAGCTCCGAAGCTCATCTGATGGATCCCGGCTCATGGGTGAACCTCCCTACCACCTTCGCA
>SKCR01009478.1:0-23348 GCA_019454045.1 Zanthoxylum bungeanum
ATAAAATCAAAAGGTGGGGGTGACTTAGCACTTGTCCCAAAGCAAAACTTTTCACAAGCGTAAACAACAACACAGATTCCTTAAAACAGCGTCCTGTCCGACAATTCTGAATCTTTCAATTCAGTGTCCCGGCGAACCAGGATTTGGATCAGTAGAGCGTTTGAATGGTAAGGCCATATCCTCTATACGTCGGGTCACTGTGGAGCCCGTGTATTGTACGAGGGCTCCTCCTTACCACGCTGGAGCAGGCACACGCTACAGGGGCACAACGCATCCCCGTGTTGCGCTCTCTTTGATCTAAAAGATGAATGGATCAAGAGTGTCCGGGATACTAAGGGTATATTCCTCCTTAGGTCCGGCATCACTGGAGCTAGCAATCGTCACGAGGGCATCATCATCCCCCATGCTATGCTTTCCTACGGATCCATTACATCGGGTAAGTGAGGATCAAAAGAGTGCTCGACACATTATGGCATGTTCTCTTTAAGTTCAGTAACACTGGATTAAGCAATCGTCACAGAGGTATCATCCCTCCCTGTGCTATGCTTCTCACGGATCCTATGCATCGAGTATGTCCCTGAGGACCCCAGCCAAGAGAGATACTTGGTTCTTGGGGAATGTCCCGTCCCTAGACCAATGAGCATGACTCGGTGGGACGTAACCCGACCCCGAGCCGGACGGCCTCTGCGGAATAAGATCCAGCCCCGAGCAGATTGAAATATTAATGGCATATTCCTCCTTATGTTCGGTAATAGTGGAACAAGCAATCGCCACGGGGGTATCATCCATCCCCGTGCTATGCTTCTCACGGATCTATACTCTGATTTACCTTTGTCCCTACTGTTTAATGCTTGTATGGAGTCAAACGATTCTGGTGTGACTTTGTGCTTCTTTATGGTGGTAGCTGTGGTCGGGTAGTTGCGGGTTTTGTGCTTTTGACCTTGGACCGTCGTGTTGAGTATGTCCCCGGGGTTTTGAATACGGTTTTGCAAAATTATTTTTAGAAGAGCAGGTGAAAAAGGAAAGTTTTATTTATATTCGGGGACATATTGCCCTTCTTACAACTCTCTGCGGGTCATTTTGAGAGAGGCTTTGTATTTGAATTTCCGTCCCTTATTGGGTTGCTGCCAAAGAAGAGGAGGAATGGAGAATTTACTAAAAGTATTTTCTCAACATCTCGGCGTTCCATGGATTTTTTAATCTTGTGCCGTCCAGCTATTCCAAGAAGTAAGCCCCTGGCCTTACCACCTCGGTGATTTTGTATGGCTTTCCCACTTGGCACCTAGCAAGCCCTCATCTGGTCGCCGTGTGTTTAAGGTGACCCTTCTCAATACTAAGTCACCCGGGAGGAAGGAGCGGGTCCGAACTCTTCTGTTGTAGAAGCGGGCCATTCTTTGTTGGTAGACTGCTGCTTTCATAGCTGATTACTCTCTCCTTTCCTCGATCATGTCGAGGTGGTTTTTGATAAGTTCTTCATTCTGCTCATTCCCAAAGTGGTTGACCCTGTGAGTTGCTACCCCGATTTCTGCTGGAATGACGGCCTCACATCCGTATGATAGGGAAAATGGTGTTTCCCCTGTGGAATCTTTGTAGGTCGTCCGATGTGCCCATAGCACTTCTGGTAATTCTTCGACCCATAAGCCTTTGCATGATCTGAGCCGAGCTTTAAGGTTTGCTTGATGGTCTTGTTTGTTGCCTCAACCTGTCCGTTTGACTTGGGATAGGCTGGCGAAGTGAATTTTAAAGCGATCTGGAGGTCTTCGCAAAGCTTCCTGAATCATTTGTTATCGAATTGTTTCCTGTTGTCGGTAATGATCGCCCGGGGGATTCCGAACCTGCAGATTATGTTCTTCTTTACAAATTCTGTGGCCTTTCTCTCCGTGATGGTGGATAGCGGCTCGGCCTCTGCCCATTTTGTGAAATAGTCTATGGCCACGATTGCATATTTCGTCTGCCCTCGCCCTTTTGGCATTGGCCCTATGATATCTAGCCCCCACTGTGCGAACGGCCAGGGGCTGGACAGGTGGTTAATAATCTGCCGGTTGATGGTGGATGTTGGCATTTTTCTGACAACCTTCACATTTTTGAGCTACCCTCACACCGTCATGATGCATGGTCGGCCAGTAAAATCCTTGTCTTAAGGCTTTAAAGGCGATTGATCTTCCTCCGGTGTGACTTCCGCCGCATGCCTGCGTGGATTTCTCTGAGCACATAATCTGCTTCCTCTTTCGCCAAGCATCTCAGAAGGGGTACGGTGTAGCCTCTTCGGTAGAGTACCCCTTCGATTAAGGAAAACTTGGTGCTTTTGAATTTTAGTTTTCTGGCTTCCTTTCTGTCCTCGGGTGTCTCTCTTGTTTCCAAATATTTTCTGATCGGTTGTAGCCATGAAGTTTCATCTTCTTTATCCAGGGTTTCTACTTCGAGTTCTCCTATGCTCTTTTCTTGGAGGCAGATTAGGGGGATTGTTCTGGGATCCTCGTTCTTCATTGAGGATGCGAGCCGGGCCAGGGAGTCTACTTCACAGTTGTCTTCTCGTCAGATTTGTTCGAAGCGTACATTCCCTACTTTCTCCATCATCTTTTTTACTTCGGCTAAGTAAGCTATCATGGTCGGCTCCCTGGCCTGAAATTCTCCATTTAGTTGTTGAATGGCTAGCTGAGAGTCACTCCTTACTACCACGTTGCGGACTCCCACTACTGTGCATAGCCTTAATCAGGCCAAGATAGCTTCGTACTCCGCCTCATTGTTCGTGGTTTCGAAGGCGAACCTTAAGGCAAACAATACTTCTTCCCCCCTGTTATTTTTTAACACGACATCCCGGCTCCGCCGCCCTGTGAGCTGACAGACCAGTCTACTGACATCTCCCACTTGTCTTCCTCTAACCGTCAAGATCTGGGGTTCGGTGGAATTCTGCAACAAAATTTGCCAAAGCCTGTCCTTTCATTGCTACCCTCGGAAGGTAGAAGATGTCGTGCTCGCTTAACTCCACCGACCACTTCATCAACCTTCCCGAGGCCTCTGGCTTTTGTAAGATCTGTCGCAAGGGGTGGTCGGTGTAAACTTTGATAGGGTGGGCTTGGAAGTAAGGCCGCAATTTCCGAGCTGCGGTGATCAAAGATAGGGCGACTAGTTCATGTACGGGATACCGGGTTTCTGTGTCCAACAGGGCTTTGCTGACATAGTATACCAGTCTTTGGATTCGGTTGGCCTCTTGTACCAGCACCGAACTTACTGCGTGTTTTGAAACAACCAAGTACAAGTATAATGTCTCTCCTGGGAGAGGTTTTGCTAGGAGCGGGGGCTGTGCTAGATATTGTTTCAGTTGTTGGAAGGCCTCTTCGCACTCCGGAGTCCAGTCGATCCCCTTTTGGGCTTTCTTGATAGCTTTGAAGAAAGGGTGGCATTTATCGGTTGCTCGAGAGATGAATCGGTTAAGTACGGCTAGCCTGCCGGTTAGACTTTGAACTTCTTTCACCGTCATGGGCGATTTCAAGTCCACTACGGCTTGTATCTTTTGCGGATTTGCTTCTATGCCCCTGGAGCTCACCATGTATCCTAAAAACTTCCCGGAGGCCACCCCGAATGCGCATTTTTATGGGTTGAGTTTTAAATGGTATTTCCTTAATAACTCAAAGGTTTTCTTCAGGTCGGTCACGTGAACCTGGCGCCTCAGACATTGTTATCATGTCGTCAACATACACCAGCATTGTTGTGCCGATGAGTGGTTTTAAAATATTGTTGACCAATCTCTGAAAGGTGGCTCCTGTGTTTTTTAATCCGAATGACATTACTTTATAACAGTAAAGCCCCTGATCTGTGACAAAAGTTGTTTTCTCCTCGTCGGCAGGGTGCATCTTGACCTGGTTGTATCCTGAGAAGGCGTCCATAAAGCTCAGCAGTCCCTTGCAGGCTGTCGTATCTACCAGCTGATCTATGTTTGCAGTGGGAAGCTGTCCTTCGGGCATGCCTTGTTGAGGTCGGTGAAGTCACGCACATCCTCCACTTCCCGTTTGTTTTCTTTACCAATACCACGTTCGAAACCCATTCTGGGTACTTGACTTCTCTAATGAACCCTGCTTTTAACAGTTTTTCCACTTCGGATGCCACTGCTCTGCACCGTTCTTGGTTAAAAATTCTTCTTTTCTGCTTAACTGGTTTGTGTGTCGGGTTTACTGCCAAGCGGTGACTGATGGACTTGGATCAATCCCGGGCATGTCATTGTGTCCCCATGCGAAGATGTCGGGGTATTCCCGTAGGCATTCAAGCAGGTCCTTTTTTAGGATTTCGTCCAAGTTCCCCCCCTATCTTTATGCTTTTATTCGGTCCGAACATGTTGACTTCTTCTAATTCTTCAGCTGCTTCTAGCCGGGCAACTTTATCCGGGCGAGGACCCGGGTCCTTCTTTGGATTTTTCTCGTCTTCCTCCCTTTGCCTCTTCCTGGTGCTCCCTTCGATGCAGAGGGTTTCTCGTGAGAGAGTGGCGAAACAACTACGGACTATTTTCTGACTTCCGCATATGATTCTGATCCCTTCCCTGGCAGGAAATTTCAGTTTCAAGTAGTAACAAGACATCGCCGCCTTTGTTTTCATCATAAAAGGTCGGCCGACAATGACTTGGTAACTGCTCAGGCAGTCCACCACGGTGAAGTTTACCATGACTGTCCGGGTTCTGGGGTGAGTTCCGATGGTTGTTGCCAGTTGTATTCTTCCCAGCGGGATGACCGTTGAGCCTCCAAAACCATATAGGGGGTGCCGTCATTAGTTAGGGTTACGTATTCTACTCCCAGACTTTCTAAGGCTTCTTTGGATATTATGTCTACCGCGCTTCCGGGGTCTACCAGGATTCTATCCACCTCAGTGCCGCTGATTGTAGCTTTGATTATCAGCGCATCATCATGGGGAAAACTCACCCCTCGTGCATCCTCGTCGGTGAACATTATGGGCACCGACCGACCCCCTTGTAGTGTCGGGGGTCTTTATGTTCCTAGCACCTCTTCCCCTTGAGCTCGGCTATAGTTCTTTCTTGACCGGTTAGAGTCCCCGGCCAGTGTACTTCCCCAGCGATGATGTTCACCTGTCGGTTTCATGCCCTCTGTCTGGCCGCCATGGTTTCATGGTCGATATAACCATTTAGATACCCATTGCGGGCTAGGTCCTCCATCTGTTCCCGCAGATCTTTGCATTCGTCCGTTGTGTGCCCCCTCAGGTTATGATGTATGCAGTAAGACTTCTGGTTCCTTTTATCTGGGGGGAACCTCCTGAGGTCGGGTTCTATTAAGATGCCTTTTTCCTGTATCTCCATGATGATTTGCCCTGGTGGCTTGCTCAGGGGAACATATGTTTCTTCTCGGGCTACATGATTCACCTGGGTCGCGACCCCTCTTTCCTGATCTCTTCGAGGTATCGGTTTGAATTCTTTGGGTTTCGGATTGAATCTTTTGAATTCCATGTCCGCGTCGTCGGGGGGCCTCTGTTCTTGCTGTTCTTTCCCGAATGGCCGTCCCCCTTCGAGGAGATCTTTCTTCATTTTTACCAAGACGAACTTCCGGGCTACCTCTAGAGCGGGGGTGGCATAATCCGGTATGTCCTGGATTCTTAGATGAGTCCATAACCTCCCGACCTTTAGGGCTCCCTTTAAGCTTTCTAGGGCTTCAAGGGACTCATATCCCCCGACTTCCAGTACCATGTTGTGGTATCTTTCAATAAAATTTTTCAGGGGCTCGTCATCTCCTTGCTTCATAAGTCTCAATTCTCCAATCATTTTTTTGGGGACGCAGACCCCTTTAAAGTGTCGAATGAACGACTTCTTAAGTTGTGTGAAGCCTTCGATGCTCCCCGGGGCCAGGCTTCTGTACCATAGGATGGCGGGTCCACCTAAAGTTAGGGGGAACACTTTGCAGATGGCTTTTCCTACTACTCCTGGACTTCCATCAACAAGACAAAGCTTTCGATGTGCGATTTCGGGTCAGAGTGGCCTTTGTAGGGTGCCTTGGTCGGCATGCTGAATCGCTTTGGGAATTTTGCCAATCTTATTTTTTCGCGAGGGGAGATTCCCCCTCACCGTCACGGGCATCACTTGCGTCAGCCTTGAGGCCTACCCCCCACTTGGTCATCTCCTTTTTTAACCAAGACTTTATCTCACTGGTCGTGCCGCCATGTCGTCTTATGTGCCTCTCTGTGCGTCCTATGCCCCGGGTGCGGCGTTCCTCATGGTTTGAAATTTCTCGCGCATCCTCGCTATATTCCCTGCCTTCTCTTCGAGAGTCGTGGAGGCTATCATAGGAGGGATCAGGTGATTGTCCTCTTCGTCCTCTTTCCTCCTCTTCCCATGTGTCCTCTGTTTGTGAATCTTTTTCTACAACCACGGATTTTATCCCGTAGGGGCCCCTCCTCATGGGCCCATCATCCTTGCTGGTATCTACCACCATTTTCCCTTCTGCTTTCTCACCTCTTCTTCGACTGGTTCCGCCTTCGGGTCTCTCGTTGTTCGTTCCATCTATTCTCTCCAGCTGATCTATCATGGATTTCATGTTTTTTTCCATCTTTTTCATCCAGTCTGTTGCCGGACTCTCTGAAGATTGATGGTTTCCACCCTCTGCCATTGTCTTACTACGTGAGTTGCTTTTTGAAAGTTTCCCACAGACGGCGCCAACTGTTGACGGTGGATTTTGGTCTCAGGGCAATATGGGAATATCACTCCCGAGGTAATCCTCCTTCAATAGTGAATTTGTTTGGTTAAGGGGGGAACCAAAAGCAAACTAGCGGAAGGTAGATAATACACCAATCAAACAAAGAGATCTAACGTGGTTCGGCGGATGTTTGTCCGACCTACGTCCACGGGCACAAACAGGACTATGTTTTATTGCTGAAACTCGTAATTCTTCTTCTTTTTTACAAGTTGATTCTGATGATCCTTTACACACACTCTACCATTCTATTTATAATAGTGAAGGAATCATATTCCTCTTAGTATGAGGTTTCCTAGTTGAAACAATCTCCTGCTCCCTCAAGGAAACCTTTATCAAATCTATCTTTTATTTCCTTTATCCTACTAGGACTCTGACTCCTCAGTTTTCCCATGAAAGTAGGGTAACTTATATTCTGGAGCATATCCTGCCATGCTCCCGGTCTTCATGTGGTCGGTCATGATAGTCTTTTGTACTGGGAGTGCTTCTGTCGACCTGATGAGTGCCCGGTCATCTTGGATCGTGTGCTCGGTTGCCGATCATCAAGTGCTCGGATCTTCATTTGTGGTCGGTCTTTTATTGTAAAACGCTTGGGCCCTTACCGCTGGCTTTTTATGGGTCGGGTCGGTGTTAGTGATCTCACCCAAGAAGGGAATTACTCTTCTACCCTTGTCGTGCTGTTTTAAATATCATAATGCCTGAAAACACCATCAACAGATTTAATAATGCTCACATATTCAGTCTTCATATTTTGATAAGAACCTATCAACAAGACAACAAAGTATGGTTGAGCCTCGACATGGACACATGGCTCCCAAATCCCAAACCTCCTTTTAACAGAAATATCACTGTTTCAGCCTTCTGTAAAGACAAAAAATTATTGACATTTTAGTATCACCCAATTTACTCTGCATTAATTTTTTTTTTAATACTTATGCATCATTTAATATATTTGCTGACTAATCTGAGAGCCAAATTTGTATTGTTGTGGATTTGTTGATTTCTGGTGCTTCTGAATTCGCAAGCATATAATTCATACACTCATAAGGAAATATAAATAAATGTAAGTTTATACTATATATCCTTCTAGAACACATTTTTCTGAATAATAGTAATGAAAAAAAAAGTGAGAGAGAGATGCTTTTCGTGAAAATGCATCTACAAAGAGACATATTTACTTGAAAAATAAAAATAAAAGAAAAGATATATAGACACGTGTATAAAATATGATTATATATTTATTGTAGATACACGTTTTACTAATTTACATAGTACTATGTTATAGTATTGAAGTTGAACTCAAGATTATGAAACTTGAAATGTGACCATTGAACTTAAAAACATATATTATCTATCTATTTAGTATGTAAAAGCTGAGAATAATTTTGTTCTGATTTATCCTCCCACAAATCAATTCCTCTCCTTATTTTAAGAGTTTCCGTTAATGTTAATTAAATTGTTGAATAAAAAATTGTAATTGAGGCTAACAGTTGTGTTTATATGTATATATATATATATTATATATATTATATATAATATATATATATATATATATATAATATATCTATATATATATAATATATATATATATATATAGATTAATGAATACTCTTAGATTTTTACTGATATCTCTTCAAATTTTTTTTAATCTTCATCTCCACCTTAAAACAAATGTTATGGGTTATATTCAATTGAGATTTTAAAAGATTATTTATGGATAAATAAATCCAGTAGATTTAAAAAGACTATTTAAGAATATAATTATTTCTAAGATTTTGTTACCGTTTTTTTAATCAGTATTTTTTACTTATTGGATTTTAAAAGATTTATATCATAAGAATTTTAAAAGATTTGAAAGGACCACATATAATTTTTATTTTTTTATTTTTTTTTATTTACTTTTATGATGTTAACCGACCAACTTTTAATCGGATTATGTATAATGTATATCTAGTTCAATGAGACATTCTTTTCTTGTGCCATTCTCGTCCAGGTCACCTTTTCACTGAATTAACAATGCTATAATTTCTATCCTGATTAGGTGGGGATGCCTCAACCATTACAACTATATTTTCTTTACAATCTATCAATATTTTACTAACTGTAATACCTCATTTTATTTTATTCTTTTTTTAATCTCCATTATATTCATAACCCCACAATTATAAATCATTACCTAAATATGTTTCTGTCTACAAAATTATTGAAACCTAACAGTTATCCACCCACCATTAACCCTACTTTATTATCTCCACCAAATCATGTTCTATTGTCTCCTAATCAAACAAAAGTATATCTAACCACCCCTAACCACTACTCCATCATCACCTAACGTTTTCTAACAAGTGCTAGAGTCATTCAAACAGCCACCAAATGAGTGAATTGACTAGAGAAATGTGAGGAAGTGGTGCTGGAATACTTAAGAACATCATTAAAGGTGGTGGATCAATAGTAATAGTGATTTGTTTGTGATTGCTCATTAGTTGGTTTAATGGATAAATTTGTATTTTAGTGTTGTGTGTATTTTGATGTTGCTGGTTCAGTGGTAGAGATTGAGATTTATTTTTATTGGTGAGAAGCTGTTTTGTTTGAATGAAGGGTTGGATGATTATTACCTTCATATTTTTGCTCAATACATGATTCTCCGAGAATATACAATTTGTATCATGTTTTCAAATACTTTAGGGGGATGATGAGTGAATATGGTGATTTGAGACAAATCCAGAGGAGTATGAGAGGAGATTATCCAGAAGAGAGAGAAAGCACATGGACAGAGAGAGAAATGGAGTTTTCGACGTCGTCTGATCTCCGTTTCTAGCAAGTGACCACATCTGGAGCATCCTCGAGATGAGACAAATCCAATACTGCTGGACCACCTCCGCGAAACCGCTAGACGCGCCCTCACGCGCCGGTGACTTGTTACCCACGCGTTCCACTCACCGCCGCGCGTGTATGACATCTCTCAGACCGAAATTTTCCCCACATCGAGATACGTGAGTTGGACACTTCGTTGCCTAAATCGGACCTTCGGTTGTTGAGAAACGAGCAAAATATGATTATTATCGGTGTTTAACTGATCATCGGTAACCGCCGTGTTTCAGCCCCTACCACCACCATCGCGACTACTTTGTTAAGAGATTTGGAGGTCGTTGGAGCGCGGTACGTGATTATTACCATTTTGGGGGTGTAAATGATAGAATTTGAAAGTTTTAGACTTAATTGTATATTTGCATGATTTATAGGGTAATTCTATAAATTCTGGTTTTAGGGGTTAAATAGTAATATTTAAGAATTTTAGGGGTAAAATCATAATTTTGGAATAATTGAGGGACCTGATCGTAATTTTATATTTTTCATATTCTTAGCGAGGATATAGGTGTAGACAACAGAAACTGGACGACGCATGCTGTTCTAGGCTCGCGGCACTAGTTGGGAGTACGGAGTAGCCACGGGGGACTAAACCGGAGAATAATGGAGTCGCCACCCGGTGTGAACCGGGAAAATGAGATTTAAGGCCGCACTCACCCCTCGCAAGGGAAGACCTCAAACCGTTGGGTTCGGAATGGTCCCTTACTTGTGTCACTTGTAATGAAAGGATTTACATAATAATTTAATCAAGTTTAAGTAACATTTATTTCCAAGGATATCATGCTTCTAAATTCACATATTCAAAATAAAACTTACACCTAAATTTACATACATTTCACATCTAAGAGTACATGCTTAGAAGTACATCAAAGGAGCGACGAACATACAACTTCATTGGCATATTGTATTCATGCAAAGTACCATAGATAACATGCTAAAACTAATTCATTCATACTCAAACACAACCAACTAGCCATGCATAAAACTATAACATACTAACATCCTAATCATGCATAAGGAAATAAATATCATACTAAACAATTAAATCATGCTCAAACAACCAACTAGTCATGCATAAAACTATAGCATACCAAACATCCTAATCATGCATAAGAAAATAAACATCATACTAAACAATTAAATCATGCTCAAACAACCAACTAGTCATGCATAAAACTATAGCATACCAAACATCCTAATCATGCATAAGAAAATAAATATCATACTAAACAATTAAATCATGCTCAAACACAACCAACTAGTCATGCATACTTAAATATCATAACTAACATGCTTTCTAAATTATTAATTCATGCGAAGAAGATAAGTATCGTATGCCCTCAGGTCTAACCTTTTTGCGTCGTCTTTTGGAAGCACGTTTCACGGCCGTCGGAAGGGTTAATGTCCCGCAACTTTTCTGGTTCGCTGGTTCCCTTTTTCCTTCGTTGTCCTGCTGATTTGCTCGCTGTTTTCCCTCCGCTTGGCTGCTGTGTTGCTGCTGTCTCTCAGGCCACCGTTCTGGTTGTTTTAGCTACTGTTTTGTGCGTTTTAAGGGGGTTGGGGCTGCTGTTTGTTCGGTTTTTTTGAGGGGTTTCAAAGTGCAGTTTTTGTTCACTGTTTTAGGTGTTTTAGTTACTGTTTTGGGGTATTTTGGGCTGCTGTTTTAGGTGCGTTTTTCGGTGGTTAAGGGGTATAAAATAGTGCAGGTTTTATGGTATTTTCAGGGCTATTTTGAGGGTTAAAGTCGTGGCAAACTTGATCAGGTCAGTAGGGCAGAATGCGGCAGTTTGTGAGCAGTGCAGTGTGCATTTTATGGTTCTGTTTTGGTCGTGCAGTGGGCAGTGCAGTGAGGGGCTGTTTGGCGTGACTTAGGGGCTATGAAGGGGCTGTTTCAGCATGGATTTAAGGCTGTGAAGGGGCTGTTGTAGGGTGTGAATGGCGTGAGCAGTGGGTTGCGATATAGGGCTGTTTGGCGTGAGCAGTGGGCTGCTGTGTGAAGGGGCTGGTTTGCGTGTTAGGGAGCTGTTATGGGGGAGCTGTTTGGACGTGTTTTGGCGTGAACAAAGGGTATTTTTGTGGGCTGCAGTGGCGTGCTTGAAGGCTTGAGAGGAGAGGACTTGTGTGCTATTGAAGTGCTAAGTGTTGCTCCATATGTGCTAGGCCCTTTTGGTTGGTTTCTAGGCCTCTTTTATAGGCAAGGGAGGAGAGTGTTGGTGGCTTACAACATGCTTGTTTTAGGGAGATTCTTCTTAGTGGAGAGGTTGGTGGAGGGTTATTTTATAGGGAATGGATGGTTGGCTTGTGCTTGCTTTGTCATTTGGGAGGCTTGGGCGTGTGGGTGGCTTGCAAAGGGTGATGGGTGTGAGTTAGTGGGTTAGGTGAGCTTTGTTGGAGGTGGAGGTGAGTTGTACATGTTTTGTGTGAGTGGAAGTGAGGTGTGCATGTTTTAGGGAATGTTGGTGGCTAGTGGTGTGTGGTTGGTAGGATTTTGTGTATTTGATTCATTTTGAGAGTGATGGGCGTGGGTTTGGTGTTTGGGCATGGGTTTGGTTCTTTTTGGTGGGCTTGGGTATTTGGGCTTGGTGTATGATTTGGTAAGTGGCTTATGGTTTTTTTGGGCTGAGCATAAGCGGAGATCCAACGAGCAAATCGAAGCTAGATAACCAAGTTAAATCCGCCAAAAATTCCAATTTCCAACTTTACCCTTCCAACGTCCGTTTCCTGCAACTTCCATGACATGAAAAGGTAGTGCCTCCTTACGAGACTCGTCATTGGGCATGATATGTAAAAATGCAGTGTCTACAATAGGCATATTAAGGGCTTTTGTATGGGTAGAGGTAAGTACACTGCACGATTATTCCCTTAACATAATTGTTTGTTGATTGATGGTTGTTGTGAATGTCCATATATAAATATATTGGTATAACTATATATATATATATATATATATATATATATATATTATGGAGATATAATATTGATTAATTGAAAGCATGATAAATATGAATTCATGATTGTTGAGATGAGATTGATGGATTGGATGTTAGATTGATTGTATTGGATGATACAAGTTGTTGTATTGTGCTGCTGGATTTTGTATAATAGTGGTCGGATATGAGATGAGATGTGATGAGATCTTTTGCGAGATTATATGGTGAAAAATTTTGGGGGTATGAGAGGGACTCTCCCATTGGTTTTAACTTACCCACACATATTTTGTGAGTTGTTATGGTTGGAAACCTTGAGGGTATGAGAGGGACTCCCCCATTAGTTTCAATCCATTGTTATACTAGGCCCGGATTAGTAACCATGTTTGATGGATGATTGTATTGTTGTGGGATATATGCTTGAGTTGTTATTAAAATAATGTTATTTCCATATATTATAATATATATATATATCCCTATTTTGTTGGTGAGGTCATGTTGAGAGTATGGGTGCTTTACTTGCTGAGCTTTTTAAGCTCACTCCCATTTTCCCAAACATTCCAGGTAGTCCGCCAGCACAGCAGTAATTAGCAGTAGCAGATTTGATCCACGTGCCACAGTTGTACTTTCGGGTTGTTCCAGACATTTGATTCATCATTTGCATATTTTTAAGACTAGTGTTGTAAACCTTAAAAATTATGTACAATTCATGGATTTGTAATTTATGATGTAATAACTGTGTGTATTTAAGTGGTTGGTTTGACATATAGAATGCTCGAGCTAAAGAAGTCTGCAAACCTCTTTCTAGGGTTGGGCCCGCTATAGGGAGAGGGCGTGACATATTTGGTATCAGAGCTTAGGGTTTAGGTTATGTAGACACATTACATTAGATGAGGGTATTAAAAGGGTAGTTTTATGTCCGTAGGAAAATGTCTGGATGTGGCTGTGGTACTAGTACTCAACGCAGGGGATAGGTAGTTTGACGTTGCGTGAGAATGTCGAGTAACAGTATAGAGAGACCTCACACTTAGTCGATAGATCTTGAATTTGATATAGCTTTATATGGTATTCCACCGATTGTTGAGGATAACAAGGGTTCTAGACTTATACATCCAGTAGTTTTGACAGTTACCCCCATCACTATTCCTATAGCTGCATCTGACGTGATTTACGGTTGTACCTAATATGAATCTCTTATCGCAGTTATAACATCATCATGAGTTAGTAAGTCAAAGACATTAGAACTTTGGCGTTCAAGAAAGGAGAAAGAAGACTTTTTTGACACTCATATATAAGAAAACCAATGCTATAATGCCAAAAAAAAACAACAAAATATAATAATTAAGATCACATATGGAATATAATTACCTGGATGCGTTGCAAGGACAAGATCATCTTCGAATTGATGATCTTCCCATTGACGTTTCACACATAGAGACATGGGAATGAGACCGTCGATGATTTGGATTTCGGGACTATCAGGAAACTTGATTTTGTTGTAGCCCTGGACGATACTTCTTGATGACTCTTCGATAGTAGTGAAGAGTTGCCAAGCTCTATCATCAGTATTGATTTCTAGACTTCGACGGACTGAGTCTGCGGAAAGAGCTCTAAGATCACAGGAATGACGGAAAGTAATCTCTTATGGGAAAATATCGTTGAATCCTTAGTAAACTCTAAGCTTCGGTCTGGATGGCCAACTAATGAGTCTCCAATCAGTGAGTTGATGTGATGGTATGATTCTAATAAGATGAATTGGGTGGTAAATGAGCGAATAGTCATCTGACCATTATGAAGTAATGGTTTCGATCTAGACAATAATACTTTTATGGCCTTTATACCATTGATACAAAATATTACCGATGAAGGGAGGAAGCTCACCAAGGCTGGATTTTGAGATACGAGGATGGTTGGGATAGATTGGACTTGGTCCAAGAATAAATCTATTTCGGAAACCGAGTTCAAACAACAGGTGCCGAGACTCTACTAGTAATGATTGATGAAATCATGGCTGTTGATGAAAACTATGGAATGGAATATGTGATATCCATAGTGAACAATCACATAATTATTTTTGTATTGGATTAATCCATCTGTTTTTCCATTCCAAATAGTTCAACGAATGAAAAACACCACCTCATGAAGTTTGTAGGAACTCTTGCCACGATATCCATTGCAATCTATTTGGGCAAAAGAGCAGATGGAGCTTCATTGATACAATCGTAAATATCTCTTCAATTGTCTCGAACTTATTTAGAGTTTATAACTGCTCGATCAGTGACTGGTCATTTACAAAGCTTTTGGTATATCATATTAGCTCTGGCAGACTTTGAACAGGGGTTGAGATTGACAGAGGATAATGCCATGAAATAAGTTTTTAGTACTCACTAAGAACTTAAGCATCTCTTTATGGGGAAAGATAGCAATAATTTTTTCATGAAAATACACTTTCACAGTATCTGATAAGTGTGGTTTATACCCACTTATTGCGGTATTTTTAGCTTATTGTTTTGTTATATTTCGAGATATTTAAATGTCATTTATAATTTATTTCATGTTTTATTTGTAGGAACATTAATATATGGATCTGGGAACAATTGCACGTGTTTTGGGAACTTTCAGGAACACAGGACGAGCACGGGGGCATTGACACCATGGCACAGATCATCAGGCGCCATAGCGCCAAAATCACATACAAGTCATAGAGGCCAGGGCGCCATAGCGCAAATTTACATGTCAGTTAAGGCGCCACAATGCCTGACATTCACAAAGAAAAGGCGCCATGGCGCCCAACTTTCATAGTAATGCATAGACGCCATGGCACATGTTGGTGGAAAGAACAGAGGCGTCATGGCGTCTCCTTAACCAATTTGGCTATACATCGTCCCGAGAGATCAGCGCCGTGGCGCCAATTAGTAGAGTCGCGGTGCTGCGGAAGAATATAGGCGCGTTCCAGGATTTGCTTTTTAGGGTTTTAAGATCCCTAATGATACCCAATGACTCCCAGCTTCCACTATAAATATAACAGTTCATCCAACACTCAAGAGGAGGCTAATACAGAGCACAAAACACATAAACAAATATTTTTAGAGATCCAAATAGAGGATTGAAGAGCGACAAGAGGAGACAAAGGCTGTGACATCCGAGGAGGAAGAGATTCAATTCGGGTTTTATCTTCTTGTTTCTTTCTTAGAACTCTAATGATTTCCATTAGATTCATGACCTGTTTATTATTGTTTTTATCTTTTGTCATGAATTAACTCCTTAATTCTGGAGAATGATGTAATCTATGCTTGAACCTTGTATTGATTGTTAATTTTGTTATGAAGTTTTATTGATTTATTTATATTCTTTTGAGTTTAATGCTTCTTGGTTGTTGGCCACAATTGGAGATGATGAATGTTTAGAATCTATCACTCGATAGAGGGGATTTTGAATAGATCTAGAGAATATAACCTAGGATTTTATAGAGTTCGAGAGAATCTGTAGTCATTTGAAGTCGTTAAAATAGAATCACAAATCGTAATGAGTTGTTAACTATTGGATTTTTATAGAGATATTAAAGTCTATAGTTGATGATATTTTCACTCGGCACTCGAGAGAGGGAGTGAATATTTTAGGAGTCTTGACTTATAAATAATATAACTGAACAAAGATTAATTGGCATGACAAATACATAGGTGACGGCTAGGTGAAATCAGGATCCAGAATCTCTATCGTATTAGTTCCTCCTATCAAATTATTATATATTTATTTATTTACTTTATTTATAAATAAAGTTAGGATTATCAATTGTAGTACTTAGTGCGAGTTAACGCAATCCTTGTGGGTTCGACACTATTTCACTGATTTATACTAAAACTTGACACCGTACACTTGCGGTACAATGTAAAAATATCACAACAAGTTTTTGGCGCCGTTGCTGGGGATTGTTTGTTTAATTCACATTAATACTACTACCAAGTAATTTTAGCTTTAATTTAGATTTTTTTTTTATTTTTATTTTTAGTTTATTTTTGTTTTGTTTTTATTTTTTATTTTTATTTTGTTTATTGAATTTTTTTTTCTTTTGGTGTTTCAGTGAATGCGAAAATCCACAAGTCTCGACTCGCTCATGTTTGATCCTGAAATAGAAAGAACTGCGAGGAGACTAAGAAAAGAAAGAAAATTTGAAAAAGAACCTATGGCATCTGAAAACATAGAGAACAACCCACGATAGGTGGCAATCAGAGATTACTTCAAACCGGTCATTGATGATATCTATTCTGGGATTGCCCATTAACCAATCAACGCCAACAATTTTGAGTTAAATCCTGCATTGATCAACATGGTACAAAGGAATCAGTTTGGGGGTTCAGTTGTAGAGGATCCCAACATGCACTTACGGATGTTCCTGGAGATCGCAGATACTATAAAGATAAATGGCGTGAGTAAAGAGGCTATCAGGCTACGCTTATTTTCATTCTCTTTACGGGATAAAGCGTGAGATTGGCTGCAATCAATACAGACGGGGAGTATCATGACATGGCAGGATATGGCCACAAAATTTCTTTAGAGGTTCTTCCCGCCAGCTAAATCAGCTCAACTGAGGGCAGAAATCAGCATATTTAAGTAGATGGAGACTGAGACTCTATATGAAGCATGAGAGCGCTTTCAGGATCTACTACGAAGATGCCCACAACATGATTATGCAGATTGGGTCCAGATTCAGTTGTTCTATAATGGGCTGAATGGTTCGAATAGAACTGTGGTTGATGCAGCAGCTGGTGGAGCTCTATTTAAGAAATCAGTTGAGGACTCCTACAATCTATTAGAAGAAATGGCCATTAACCATTATCAATGGCCAAGTGAATGTGCTACGGTAACCAAAGTGGCTGGAATTTATGAAGTATACCCTCTTGTGGCACTTACAGCTCAAATTTCTACTTTAGCCACTCAAGTAGCAGCCCTGACGAATCCACGAGTACCATCTATTGAATCAGTTGCAGCTACGAATATGCAGTTAATGGAAGAAAACCCGAACTTTGATCAAGTCCAATATGTGAACAATCGAAACTTCAACAACTATAAAGGAAATCTTGTGCCTAACCGTTATCATCCAAACCTGTCATATGCTAACACAGAGAATACCTTGCAGCCTTCTTCTGGTTTTGACTATCAAAGAGCTTACCAGAAATCTTCCTTAGAAGATTTCATGAGCACGTTTGTTGCTAGTACTTCAGCAAGGTTTGAGAAGAATGAGTCAAGGCTGAATAATATTGAGACACACATGGAAAATATGGAGGCCACAATGAAGTCCTTAGAAACACAAATTGGGCAGATTGCATCCTCCATAACCAAGCAGCAGTAGGGGTATTTGGATAAAACTGCCACAGTTGCCAAACTATCTTTTTCATGTCAAAGCAGTCAGTGGATACAAAAGAAGAAGCTACCATGACCACCATTTGGGTGGTTGCGTCTGACTGAAGACGTTAAACTTAGCGCTAGCGGGGAGGCAACCCTTGCATTTCTTTTATTATTATTTTCTTAACTTTTAATTTTTTATTTTATTTTATTGTGTGCTATTTATTAATTTGCATGTTATTTATGCAGGTAGCACGAGACACACGACGCCTGCGCAACCAAATTCTAACCAGCGAGAGTCTGATCAACTCCATGCACGGTAGTGTTGTTCCTCACTCTTGTTCTTTAATTTTTTATCTTACATTGAGGACAATGCAAGTTTTAAGTTTGGGGGTGTGTGCATGTTGTTTACTTGTTATTTATTTGTTTGATTTATTTAAAAAAAAAATTGTTTTGTCTTTGATAGTAAAGCAACAATCCTGCGATAATATTGGTTGTTTATGGGTGAAATTTTAGAAACGATAAGTGCCCGATTTACTTTTATCTGATGCCTTGAATAACTAATCTATGTTAGACTCGTAAGCACTTAAAAATAGGTTTTTAGCAGTGAAAACTTAAGTAGTTGACAATGTGACTAGTTAAAGAAATTGCATGTTGATGAATGACCGTTTGCTTAGATATCTATCTTGATTTGCTACTCTTATGAAGTATGGTATAGCTAAAAAGAAAAATGTCTCTAAAGAAATAAAATGAACCACCTATAACCGATTAGTGTGAAGCTACCCATGGGCGAGTATTAGGACCACCATGAGGAGAAATGCTACCTTAAAGGGTAGGTGTGTTAATGAAAAAAAAACAAAAAAAAAAGAGAGAAAAGCAAAAAGAGACAAGAAAATAAAAGAAAAATCATATCATACCGAGCACGAAATAAAGCAATTATAGAGCATAATTGAGATATCTAGGTTGGTTTGACCCATCGATTCTAATTTCTAAACGAAATCATTGAGTTGGCTTACTTAGGAGTCAAGATGTGACCGAACCTTTACACACACACACCATGAGTCTAGCTTAGATAATTTATTCAAGAATTTGGATTCGAGTTGCAATTGCGTACTTTGAAGGTTCTCTAATTTCATTTATAAGCTTTCTTTGAGGATATATTTATGTGCAACTATCGGGACTATCTTTTGTTATTTTTTTTTTATGATTGTGTGTGAATGACGTTTGTGGGTGTCGTCATTGTAAGCCCTCACGAGACTATAACTTGTCCACTAGGGCCGCCTAGGGGTTTAAAGGCTTGTTGCATATGCTAAATGCAATCGTGATCCCTACGAAAGTGGCTTAGTTAATTTAGTTATTTTTAATTATTTATTTGAATTGAGTTTTTATTTTATCTTTTGCTCGGGACTAGCAAAACCTTAAGTTTGGGGGTATTTGATAAGTGTGGTTTATAACCACTTATTGCGGTATTTTTAGCTTATGGTTTTGTTATATTTCGAGATATTGAAATGTCATTTATAATTTATTTCATGTTTTATTTGTAGGAACATTAATACATGGATCTGGGAACAATTGCACGTGTTTTGGGAACTTTCGGGAACACAGGACGAGCACAGGGGCATTGACACCATGGCACAGATCATCAGGCGCCATGGCGCCAAAATCACATACAAATCACAGAGGCCAGGGCGCGCCATAGCGCAAATTTACATGTCAGTTAAGGCGCCACAGCGCCTAACATTCACAAAGAGAAGGCGCCATGGCGCCCAACTTTCATAGTAAATGCATAGGCGCCATGGCGCCTCCTCAACCAATTTGGCCATACATAGTCCAGAGAGATCAGCGCCGTGGTGCCAATTAGTAGAGCCGCGGCGCTGCGGAAGAATATAGGCGCGTTCCAGGATTTGCTTTTTTGAGTTTTTAAGATCCCTAATGATACCCAATGACTCTCATCTTCCACTATAAATATAACAGTTCATCCAACACTCAAGAGGAGGCTAATACAGAGCACAAAACACAGAAACAAATATTTTTAGAGATCCAAGGAGAGGATTGAAGAGCTACAAGAGGAGACAAAGGCTGTGACATCCGAGGAGGAAGAGATTCAATTCTGGTTTTATCTTCTTGTTTCTTTATTAGAACTCTAATGATTTCCATTAGATTCATGACCTGTTTATTATTGTTTTTTTATCTTTTGTCATGAATAACTCCTTAATTATGGAGAATGATGTAATCTATGCTTGAACCTTGTATTGATTGTTAATTTTGTTATGAAGTTTTATTGATTTATTAATATTCTTTTGAGTTTAATGCTTCTTGGTTGTTGGCCACAATTGAAGATGATGAATGTTTAGAATCTATCACTCGATAGAGGGGATTTTGAATAGATCTAGAGAATATAACCTAGGATTTTATAGAGTTCGAGAGAATTTGTAGTCCTTTGAAGTCGTTAAAATAGAATCACAAATCGTAATGAGTTGTTAACTATTGGATTTTTATAGAGATATCGAAGTCTATAGTTGATGATATTTTCACTCGGCACTCGAGAGAGGGAGTGAATATTTTAGGAGTCTTGACTTATAAATATTATAACTAAACAAAGATTAATTGGCATGACAAATACATAGGTGACAGCTAGGTGAAATCAGGATCCAGAATCTCTATCGTATTAGTTCCTCCTATCAAATTATTATATATTTATTTATTTACTTTAATCTTTATTATTTGTCGTATAAATAAAGTTAGGATTATCAATTGTAGTACTTAGTGCGAGTTAATGCAATCCATGTGGGTTCGACACTCTTTCACTGATTTATACTAAAACTTGACACCGTACACTTGCAGTATGATATAAAAATATCACAAAAGTATCCATGCATAATTGGAAAGGATAATAATTGTCGCGGTGACAAGATATAAAGCAGAAATGTGAGGGACCTGCAAATGTTCTTTTAAGTAGTGGGATTCTTAAGGTTGTGGATTTTTCGTAAACTGCTAAAAGCTCTTTAGAGCTGTTGTCTGTACGGGACCCTAGGTGGAGCCTTTTCTTTAGAAGATGGGATAGCTGATTTGTAAGTTGTGGCACAGGTGGAAAAAGAATGGAGAGTATAGATTGTGAGGACTGAGACTACTCCTTTCAGAATAAGTTCAGAGGATGTGTAACTATTTGGTGATAGAGATTTTAGAGTTTGTATCTCGGTGTTTGGTTTGTCAGCAGGTTAAAGCAGAGCATCAACATCCAACCGGATTACACCAACATTTACCTATACCTTAGTGGCTATGGGAATATATCACGATGGATTTTATAGTAGGGCTGTCGAGGACACAGAAGGGTTATGATATACATCTAAGAGGATCATGTTGATCCGAGTGAGATGAGCAGAGTTGACGGAAGAGTTTTGTCAACAGTAGGGGGTATGACCTTGAGTTCTAAGTTAGAGATATAATATTTTTGAAAATCTCTTATTGGGAGAGAGCATTGAGATTTGGCAGGAAGAGAAAGTTTTCGCCGCGCTGTATTGGTCATTTTGAGATTTTAGAAAGAGTGGGCAAGTGGTATATCGTTTGGTATTACAACCAAAATTAGAAAGGATTCTTAAAGTATTTCATATATCTGTGCTGAAGAAGTATGTACCATACCCTTCTCACATTTTTGAGAGTCAACTGGTGGAGTTGAGCGAGAACCTGACTTATGAAGAAAAGCCCGTGAAGATCATTGATCGTAAGGTTCAAGAGTTGATATCCAGACGTATTTCCCTTTTGAAGGTCATGTGGTCTAATCATCACATTCAAAATGCGACTTGTAGTAGGGCTGCCGAGGACACAGAAGGGTTTTCAGCAGGTTAAAGCAAAGCATCAACATCCAACCGGATTACTCCAGCCTTTACCTATACCTAAGTGGCTATGGGAATATATCACGATGGATTTTGTAGTAAGGCTGCCGAGGACACATAAGGGTTATGATATACATCTAAGAGGATCATGTTGAGAGAAATAATATTTTTTAAAATCTCTTATTGGGAGAGAGCATTGAGATTTGGCAGGAAGAGAAAGTTTTCGCCACGTTGTATTGGTCATTTTGAGATTTTAGAAAGAGTGGGCAAGTGGCATATCATTTGGCATTACAACCGAAATTAGAAAGGATTCATAAAGTGTTTCATATATCTGTGCTAAAGAAGTATGTATCAGACCGTTCTCACATTTAGGAGAGTCAACTGGTGGTGTTGAGCGAGAACCTGACTTATGAAGAAAAGCCCGTGAAGATCGTAGATCGTAAGGTTCAAGAGTTGATATCCAGACGTATTTCCCTTGTGAAGGTCATGTGGTCTAATCATCACATTCAGGATGCGACTTGGGAAGTGGAATAGGATTTTATCGATAAATACCCAGAGCTATTTGAGGATTGAGAAATTTCGAGGACGAAATTTTTGTAAGGTGGGTAGATTGTAATACCTCATTTTTATTTTATTCTTTTTTTTAATCTCCATTATATTCATAACCCCACAATTATAAATCATTACCTAAAATATGTTTCTTTGTCTACAAAATTATTGAAACCTAATAGTTATCCACCCACCATTAACTCTACTTTAGTATCTCCACAAAATCATGTTCTATTGTCTCCTAATCAAACAAAAGTATATCTAACCACCCCTAACCACTACTCCATCATCACCCAACGTTTTCTATCAAGTGCCAGAGTCATTCATACAGCCACCAAATGAGTGAATTGACAAGAGAAATGTAAGGAAGTGGTGCTGGAATACTTAAGAACATCATTAAAGGTGGTAGATCAATAGTAATGGTGATTTGTTTGTGATTGCTCATTAGTTGGTTTAATGGATGAATTTGTATATTGGTGTTGTGTGGCTTTTGATGTTGCTGGTTCAATGGTAGAGATTTAGATTTATTTTTATTGGTGAGAAGCTAATTTGTTTGAATGAAGGGTTGGATGATTATTACCTTCATATTTTTGCTCAATACATGATTCTCCGAGAATATACAATTTGTATTATGTTTTCAAATAATTTAGGGGTGATGATGAGTGAATAGGGTGATTTGAGACAAATCCAGATGAGTTTTGTAATTGATTACCAATATAAATGTGAGGCATGTGTTGAAGCAAAAATACATAGAACATCATTTCATTTCATAGAATGAAGTTCTGAACCCTTGGAACTTGTACACTCTGATGTGTGTGATATGAATATTGTGCAAACAAGAGGCGGTAAAAATTACAGTCACTTTTTATCGATGATGGAACAAGATTTTGTTTTGTGTATTTGCTGAGGAGTAAATATGAAGCTATTGAGCGCATTATACACTATAAGAACGAAGTTGAAAATCAACTTGGCAAGAAAATCAAAAGAATCAGGAGTGATAGAGGTGGTGAATATGTGTTACCAGTTGGTGAATATTGTTCTAATCATTGAATTATTCGTGAAATTATTGTTCCTTATTCGCCTCAACAAAATGGGATTACTGAGTGAAAAAACTGAACATTGAAGGTAATGATGAACGCCAT